>JAQBSW010001321.1:0-55000 GCA_029291075.1 Eudiplozoon nipponicum | reverse complement strand
TAGATGAAATTTTAGTCGCGCGTTTTTACTTGGAAAAGAGAAGCAGGTGTCTCATCGTATTCTTTAGATGACACATTCTTTAAATTAGACTGATATTTAGTTTAAGTCTTTCCTAGTAACAACATGAAGATAATTCTGTTTTAGGATCTGAAACATGTTAACTTTTCACGCAATTTCTATATCGTATGCACAGCTTTATTGTTCTGAAAGCTTCCGACTGCGAGATTTGCCATCATGTTTCCAAATAAGGTCGTCCGTTGGCTGTCTCACAAGAGTTACGTACGTGTTGTTTTTTGTACGCTCTTGAGCTGTTCGTGGCATTAATTTATGTTACATTTTCTAGTATTACTCATAGGAAAATTATCGCTATGTTCACATTGTCAAATAAAACTTCCTTCACTTTAAGATATCAATGTGTATAGAAAGGCAATTATATTTATTCACACTACTGAATGGCCAGATTTTATCAGTTACTAGACTCAGGTAATCTTTAAAGCGGTGTTACACAGTGATGTCGTCAAATGTCGAATCTCCAAATTTGACAGACTATTACCATGTATTACCTTGAATTTAGCACATTTCTCAGTGCCTTATTGATAGATGGGTTATAATTGGCTTCTTCAATGTGAACGCGTCAACACGCCATAGACTATCCGCTTAAATTCTTTAAATCACGTTTGCGAGCTTGAAGTAAACACCAATCCAAATGTATTTAACCAGTCGTCGAACAACATAACAAAACTATCGCCAGTTATGCTGTTCGACTTGAAGCTCGAAAACTTGATTTAACGAATTGTTACCACCACCCACGCAATCAATTATTGTTTAATTGTATTGTCTATATATCCACTTAAATGTTGGTCTTTCAGTTATTTACGACAGACGACGTTTTAAATCATTCTTTCTTGTTTCATCATAAGGCTTCCAATACATTACAGTAAAAATACAAATTAACGTAAAAGTGGCATTCACGGGTAAAAGTTGTGACTACTGAACTCCTTGATAATTCTTGCATAAAAAACATTTGCAGGATAGCTTAGTGGTTAGAGCACCAGGTTCCGAAGCAGACGTGCCCAGGTTCGAGTCCTGCCCGCGGCAAATTTTGGCAAGTACATGATGAGTTCCCAATAAGGACGAAACCGGTCTACTGGATGAATTGCCTTTTCTAAACTATACAATTCTTAGTTTATACTGACATATGTAAGTAATTAATGGGTCAGGTGTTTATATCAAGACCGCAACTTTGATTATAATAATTGTTATCACCACCCGCGCAACCAATGTTCGTTTAATTTTGACTGCTGTCTGTCCTCCTTCAGAATTATAATGATTGTGCTAATGCTTCTGCTTTTTTCAAATTTGCATAGGATGACTGGTGAAATTGATAACAAACCAGATGTTTCTCGTCTGCATTCTATGAACTGCTCTTCCGAGTTGGTCGATTTCGCTCGACAGTTGCTGAATCCTGAACCGGGCCTTCGGCCAACTGCAGCGCATGCACTCTCCCACCCTTGGCTGTCAACACGAAACCAGTCAAGTGCAAGAACCTTCACCTCGGCCAAAACCGAGGCTTCACCTCAGCATACTCCGTCAAAAAGTTTGCTAAACGCTTGCTCTACTGTAGAAAGTGAGCTTAGTTCTGAAACTTGCCGGTCCCTGCAAAGCCAGGCGGATGCGAGAGAGGCTGCTCGAAAATCGTTCCAACGACTCTTGCGTTGGATCGATGAAGATGACGACGAGTTACGGTACTCGTCTAATTACGATCAATTTAATAGCTCTAGGAGACAGCCGCACGGTTACGGATACGTGAAAGGCCCCTTCACTGAGGTCGAAGATGAAGATGAGTTAATAATTAACGTGAAGTTAGAGCCACGTGGCCTTCCGCCTAGAATCATGGTTCCGTTAACTGGTGTTCAAGCGACTGAAGGAGGTGTGGCCAAGCTGACCTGCTATGTACGCATCCAACAAGTTTCATCTGCGATGTCTAGCTCTGCAATGGGAAATAAACGTCGCAAGCTGAATGCTGCAACAGAGGAAGAACTAAGCGATTTAGTTGTCATGTGGTCTTTGAACGGCAAACCATTAAACGTGGAAATGACGACAGGCACTCGTAGCTGTTTTGGAAGCAACACCTCCAGTAGGCCACATTACGCTTCTGAATTAGATAATCAGTCAGGTCAAATAAGCTTGCAAATTAACGATGTTTCTATTTATGACAGTGGCACTTATTCTGTCGTCATACGTGGCAGATATGGTGAGACAACAGACTCGGCCTACCTCCGTGTAACTGATAAACCCCAGTTAGGAAGCATTTCGAGATCTCGAAGATTTTCGTCGCCAGGCATAGAGGCTGAATTGGGAGCTCGCATTCAACTGCCTCTTATGGACAGTGTCATATCTACTGGTGGATTGTTGGCTTTCCGCGCACGTGTATCCGGTGTGCCACAACCACGAATCACATGGCTGCACAATGGACTACCATTGAGTAGTGGAAGCGCTTCACGTTGCCGTGTTTGGCAGGAAATGGACAATCGAAACGAGATGATGACTCTTCGGCTAGAGGTCTTTGATGTGTGCCGCACTGATGCTGGAGTTTACACTTTGGTAGCAACTAACAAACACGGATCAGAGTCCTGTTCTGCTGTAGTTGACGTGAATGATGCCTCTTTAGCTCATTCCACTGGTGGTTTGATACCTCCACGTTTCATCATTGATTTGACAAGCACATCTGTAATAGAAGGTAGTGCTGTGCGCTTGGAAGCTCGATTTGTTGGACAACCTATACCGACTACACGTTGGCTGAAAGATGGCAAGCCACTATTAACTGATGGCCGCCGTCTGATGACCTCTGCTGATGCTATTGATGTAGGCCGTGATGCTGGAACTTGTTACCTGGTGCTTCGTGATACTGTCCCTCAGGATAGTGGAACATACACTTGCATTGCAACCAGCTGTGCGGGAACAGCTATATCGGAGGCAGCTATTCACGTTAAAGGTAGGCTGTAATTAAAATCTGAATACAATTTTGCTACGTACTTCTTAAATTTATCCTCAATATCTGGATGAATATAATTTCCGTACATAACAATTTAAAACAGTATTAGCTTAAGTTCATTAGTTTTTGCCGTTTAGTTGACTTAGCTATGCATTTAAACAAGCATTAGCAAGGTATGAATTCACCTGGCTGGAATGCAGTGATGAACATTCAGCTCTTGGAAACAAGTTTGCGCACTTGAAATAACTACAGCTCCAATTTTAGATAACCAGTCACACAACATAGAAGAACTACTACCAGTCGCAAGAATTGAAGTGTTTTTTAACCTTTTATGTTCAACAAAAGAGTACGACGGTGAACTGTCTTACGAAGATCAAACAGAAATGCGGCTCACACCACTAGAAGTCTGGCATATGTTACCTGACTGGAAATTTCCCTGCATAATTTCTTTGCGATCACGAACGAAACAATTAACGATGTTGGCATATATAAATAATGTTTAAAAGAAATAAACTGTTGTGATACTTGACGTTACGGAACTACGTGATACATGATCTGACAAACACGTTATTTTTCTCAGTTCCAATTTTCAATGGAAAATTTGTCCTAACCATTATTGGATTCCTCATTCCGTCCACAGCCAATTATAGCAAATGAAGACATTCTTGCTTTACAGGCTTCTCTTTGTTTGGTGTAATGAACTGTGGACTGAAGAAGGTAACCCCAAAAATGGATACTGAAAGCTTTCCAATAAAAAATCGGAACTGGGAACCATTCCGCGTCAGCTAAAACTTGAATATTATTGCATATAAATAATAATTTCCAACAAAACATCGTGGCTTTATTTACCAGAATTAATGTTTTGTGCAAAAGGATGTTGTATATATACATGGCTCTTGAATTTCTGAACAATGTTTATCAAATACGTATTCACATTTTCTTTGTAGATATTTCGAAACTTATAGTTAGGTCACTGTAGTTTAATCTGGATAGATGTTTATGTGTTTCATTATATTTAGCTGAATTCTTGAGGTTTATTAGCGAAAATATATGCGACAACTGACTATCCTATGTAACGTGGGTTGTAGCTTTGCATCAACAGTTTCACAAAGATCTGATTGATCCCAATTTCCCCGTCCCTATCTGTTTTGTCTTCGATCGGGCTGGTTACGTATTCATGCCTTTTTTCTAATGGCTTCAACATCGTTCGTACTAACCATGGGAAATTTGGTTCTATCCAATCTTTGTTTACTGGCTACGTTTCAGAACGCGCTTTCCCGTTTCGGACAAAATATATATAATTAAAGGCATGCTAATGTACTTATATATATATATATATATATATATATATATATATATGTGTGTGTGTGTGTGTGTGTGTGTGTGCAAACATAAATATATATGCATATTCCGGCCTCTATGCACACGTCAGATAAATTGTTCTCCTGAGGATTTACGAGCGGTCTCGCTGGTTGAAAAAGATGGTGTGAATGCACCAGTTGCGAATACCTGCCAGATAAATTTTTAAGATGTTTAATATAATGAGATTAACTAGGATAAGAGGTTAAAACAAATGAAGTTCAGAAAAGAAAATCCAAAAAATAACCAGACGAAAGAGTGATAATATTTAAGTTATAAGGAAAAGTTATTATAATAAGTGATACACTACAACGGGTGTAAGCTAATAGCTAAAGTTAAATAACAATTAATAAAGGGTGAAATTATGAAATAATGCTAAAATTAATTACGAGCCCGTAAATCATTTTCCCGCCACTTGAAAGCTTATCTTATTTCGACGTTTTTTCTCTTTTAGTGAAGGGAATTTCCGATTCTGACTCGTGCATTCTTCGCTTTCCGCCTTTATTTATTGCCATGTACCAAATCGAGTGCAGTGATATTCTATTGTTTTCAATATATATGTTTTAATTTAAATAGATTACCTAATCTCTCCTGTCGATATATTACGACCATATACTGATACGCGTTGCTAACTATCATATTTAATTTTATGCCCCGTCTCCTCGATAGAACATACATCTTCTGATCTATTAGCATATTCATATACCAATAAAATTCTATGTTACCACTCTCTTATCTTATTTGGGTGCATGGTTTTATGAACATACATAAGGTGACCGTCTTACTTTGGCTTTCAGACACTCCTGATGTGTCCAACGTTTAAATTTTCTTAATTATTTTTTAAAATGTAGTGCTTCGATTAAGGGATTTTTTATAACGGTACATAGATTTCATTTTAACGCTATTATTTAACACTTTCCTACTTAGGTCGGAGTCAGGAATTACTATGACTCGATGATCGTCCTATGTTTTACTGTATTTGACGTAGTTACAATTTTGATTAAATTTGCTTAGGATATTCACCATTATTGCATCGGACAACTTAAGAGAGTACACGTTTACCCTGAATATTTTTGTCGAAGGCTACTTAATCCAATCCGCCTATATTTTGTATATTAGTTCAAAGGTAAGGTGCACATTTTAACTTTACACGGGTGAATTTACGTGAAATTAAGACAGGGTATCTTGTTTCGTACAGCAAGGATGTGTTGATTAATTAATTCTCCCTTGCGCAAAACCTTACTTTTACGCAATAAACCATGAAGTAAAGGAACATTGGTTCCGTGGCAGGTGATAACATTTAGTTTAATCAAGATTTCGAACGTGATATAAACACCTGACCCATTAAGTACTTACATTTTGTCAGTATAAACTAAAAATTTTATAGTGTAGAAAAGGCAATTCATCCTGCAGACTGGTTTCGTCCTTATTGGAAACCCATCACGTACTGGCCAGAATTTGCCGCGGGCAGGGTTCAAATCTGGCCACGTCTGCTTCAGCATCTAGTTCTTTAACCACTGAGCCACCTTGCCGCACACTACACACAATATAAAGTCATATACTAACTAATGTAATTTGGTTAGTCTTTTTTTAATTTAGGTGGAGCTCATATGGCATCCATTTAGACCCAAAGTTCCAACTAGCCAACCCCAATCTTATTGCCTTTTCTACAATATGCAATTCTTAGTTTTTGCTCACAAAATGTAAGTACTTAATTGGTCAGGTGTTTATATCAATTTCGCAACCTTGATTATAGTAAATGTTATCAACGCCCGCACAACTAATGTTCGTTTAATCATATAAATGTTCATTTCAATACCACTCTCCATCTAATGTGGTGTCTGTTCAGTAATGGCAGATTGGGGATGGTTAGTTGGAACTTTGGGTCTAAATGGATGCAATATGAGCTCCATCTCAAAGAGATAAAAACTAACCAAGTTACATTAGTTAGTATATAACTGAAAATTGTGTGCAGTGTAGTGTGAGGCCGGATGGCTCAATGGTTAGAGCACCAGATTTCGAAGCAGACGTGTCCAGGTTCGAACCCTGTCCGCGGCAAATTCTGGCCAGTACTTGATGAGTTTGCAATAAGGACGAAACCGGTCTACTGGATGAATTGCCTTTTCTACACTATACAATTCTTAGTTTATGCCGACAAAATGTAATTACTTAATGGGTCAGGTGTTTATATGAAGTTCGCAACCTTGATTATAGTAAACCATGAAGTAGTAAACGGTATGCATGCATATGCTTTTCGTGTTTACAGTCTACAGTCCGTATTGTTAAAATTGGTTTACTGTGTGCGCAGTGAATTAAAATAATTGGATCAGATGTTGAATTTTACATGGAATTTTAAATATTGCAATGACCAAAATGCTGTTACATTCACTAGCTTATGAAAAAGGTATTGCTATAAGAAAGAACTATATCAGAAACAACGTTTGACCTACCAGAATTTTAAATAACTAATGCAAGCATGGTTTCTGCAGATGCGTAGGAAATTACTCTGTAATTGTTGCTTATACAGATAATGGTATGTATGTAAAGCTAATTTCTTTCTTTTCATTTTTCAATCGATTACAAATCAATGCAGGTTTGTACATGCGTGCACGTGGTAGAGCTGGCAGCGAAGCTCCAGAGTCCACGTTGCGAGGACGCAAGCATATGCCAGAGTTTACTCGTCGATTGCGCAATCAACAAGTTGAATTAGGTAAGGCGCTGCATCTTGCTGCTTCCGTGTTAGCAAATCCAGCGGCCAATGTGCTCTGGCAACTGAATGGAAAACAGTTGCCGCTTCCTCCAGAAGCGTTATCCGGTAATACTGTTGGTGGCCTTCTTGATGAAGTTCATGCCGGAAAGTATACTGTCAAGGTACGAAAAAAATTAAAATTTCCTGTTTTACTAATTCATTCTACTCTGATAACACTCTTTCGACTGCATGGATATCCTTTCCGTTTGATTGGGGATTCTAGCGGAGGTAAGTGATGATTGTTCATTGGACTGAATTAGAGTCCGAAGCCCACTTCATGAAATATATCAAGGCCTTTTCTTTGCATCACACATGAACTAAGAAAGGTGGCAGGGTGCCCAATGTTCGTGCTATATCACAGCTATGCTATTCGCCCTCCACCTTGCTATCTTTTTCACAGGTTTATGTTAACACATCAAATGTTTATTATAATCAAGGTTGCGGTCTTGATATAAACACCTGACCCATTAATTACTTACATATGTCAGTATAAACTAAGAATTGTATAGTGTAGAAAAGGCAATTCATCCATTAGACCGGTTTCGTCCTTATTGGGAACTCATCAAGTACTGGCCAGAATTTGCCGCGGACAGGATACGAACCTGGGACGAAACCGGTCTACTGGATGAATTGCCTTTTCTACACTATACAATTCTTAGTTTATACTGACATATGTAAGTAATTAATGGGTCAGGTGTTTATATCAAGACCGCAACCTTGATTATAATAATTGTTATCACCACCCGCGCAACCAATGTTCGTTTAATTACATCAAATGTTTGTCAGCCGAAGAATGCTTTGCAGCATCGTAACCTAATTTTAAAACAGCGATAATTGTATTTATTTAGTACCGTCAGAATTCAACAGACCGCTGCAGGTACGACTGGCTACGGTCATCTAGTCATCGCACCGCAAACTATTATGGCTTTTGGTCAGTGAACCGAATCCGTTGAAAATTGTGCTGTACACTGATGAATATAGTTAAATTCCACTAAGCTGTAATGAAAGAATAATTGCAAAGGTCCTTTAAACGTCAAGTTCTTCGGCGAATTTATTAAACGTAATTGAACTGGCATCATATGACGAGGAGTTCATAATTAACTTGACCATAAATGATGCAATTAACGTAATAGTTTGGTGAAAAACCAGAGATGTTAACTTGCTGGAATATCAGCGAAACATAACAGGTGGTGTAGTTTCGGCTCCTACTACTAAGTCACCACTAGGCACGAAACACATGTGCGCATAAGATTATACCTTTAGTTCATGCTTACTATTTATAAGATCTTCTTGCGTTATATCTAATATATTCGAATATAGAGATATATGTTGACACTCCACTCCAAAGAAAATATAACTATTATTTTACTTTCGCGTGATGTTCAAAGTGACTAAATCGATGGCCTGTTTAAAGCTCTTATCTTTTTGCGAAACTGCGTATTTGGCCTAATAAGCGACTATTCTTTGGAATGCTTTGGATTGCTCGCGGCTGTTACTGACTCAGTATTTATCGCGTCGCAGGCGGTCAAAGTTGGTTAATACAGCTCTGTTGTTCAGTCGATGTTTCGTATGAACGCCATCTTTTCTTTTCTAGTCACACGCGCACTTATGGGTTACCCCGAGAAATCGATGGAACAGAAAATGTACCGCAGCTTAATTTCACTACCACCAAGTTGTAATTACTAATTGGAGGCTAAAAATTATGCCTATTTACCTTTCTCTCGTAATAGCTGTTTCTTTTAATAATTTTTTGTTGTCGAAGTCTACGAAGTTTGTCGCAGGTTAATTTAAGCCTATTATCGATTCTATCAAAGGAGGAATATAATTGTCTTAATAATAAGAGGTAGGCAATTTTCATCAAGACCGAAAATATTTCTAACGCTGCTATTGCTCATTACTTTGTACTTGTTTTACTATTGACGCTGTTAAGAATGCGAACGGACATTTGGAGCTGTCAATACGCAGCATATCTACAGAAGACCTGGGCCAGTACACAGTTGTGGCGTATAACAGTATTGGTGAGACACGTTGCTCGTGTGTCGTTAGTGAGCTGATATCGGACTACTTTAAACAGCCAAGGTTCACTACTCCAGTGACAAACAGAACCGCTCTAGAAGGTTCCAGCATACAACTAGAGGCCTGTGCAGAAGGTGCACCAAAGCCAGAATTCAAATGGTGCGTTTTAATTTTGGCTTGAATTTCTTCAGTCGCTCTGCATTGTACTACTAACTCGGCTTAATCAGTAGTAAAAAGTCGCTTGATGTTTGAAGTTTACTGCAAACTTATGTAACCTTTTTGAGTTGCAATTATAATATTTGTGGAAATTGGTTGCCGGAATAGACCAAGCGTTGAGCAATTTAGCAAATACAACTCAACCACTAGATTAATTTCGTCCCTTATTTCTCAATCCTGGGTAGAAGCCCAAATTGCTGCTGCTGGTTTTCGAAGTCGAGATGCAATCGCTTGAGAATCACACACTTATCCACCAGAGCCACAGAATTAGCACATTGCGTGGAATTTTTAGCTACATAGAGCTTTGTGTTTGGTGTGAATTTTCATTTGGCAATACAGTTAGTATGCAATTAAGCAGTCCTTGACTGTGGAAATGGTGATAACACTTCTCTAAATCAAATTTGCAAATTTGAGGCAAACAAAAATACAATTTCATTTGGCCAGTCAGAGAAAATGGCAAAAATACCGTGAATCGCACGTCCTGACGCGTTTCGTCTGTGGACGATCACCATCAGGGCGCAACAGACGATAGATTAGCTATGTTGTGCAACTAGTTCAATTAAATGAGATTGGTGTTCAGTTAGAGTAAACAGTTTTGATTAAAACAATTATTACCACCGCCCGAGCAATAAATTATTGTTTTATTGCACAAATTATATACGTGCGGTGAAAGCAATATAAATGATATATTCGTGACTGCATGAGGGATTCCGCAGTCGAAATGTTCAGTCGTGTACAGTTCATGCGGAACTACCAGGTGTGAGAGCCAAATTATTGGTTCTTCATAGCTAACATATGCAATGCCATTGTGTGTCGATGATATTTGTACAATTTTAAAACGTGCAAGTGAGCTCAACAGACGGCTATTTATTTCGGCTGTGCGACTCAGCATATAAAACAGGATTTGTGTTTGTCTCAAGTATGCACACTTGGTTTAAATAAATGTGATGATCAGTCGCGCAGTACACGACAGATTAATTTCATCGCATACATACGTTTGGCGAAAGCTGCATAAATCTTACCTTCGTGGCTGCATTGAAAATTCGCAGCTGATATTTCCAGTGAAGTACAATGCAAGTCCGTCTTCTGCAGATGAAAGTTACACGTTTGCTGTTTTAAAACCTATATATGCGTTGCAGTTTGATCCTTGTTAGTCGGTTTGCACTCAAACTATGACGACTATAGCTTCACTGGTTTGTTTTTTGAAAAATGTGATGATGGGCTAACTGAAGAAGGCGATCACGAATGACCTCCGAAATATATTCAAGAAACAGCACAACTGGAATTCAGACTGCGTTTGTCAAAACGCCGATCAGATAATACTATATATTTAGTTGAATGATGTAATGATTACCACAAAAGGTGATAACTGATGTTGATCAAGTCAGAATTTGTGGATTTAAAAGAGTAAGTGGTATTAAGAAGTAGGGGAAATTTTCAATACTAGTGAAAATTAACCAATCATTAAATCCATGCTATTGGTACAACGTACAACTTCGGCATTTTGCAAACCGTTGTGTTGGTACCCTTTACAAGCTCGGTATATATTACATAAATTAAGTTGGCTTTGAAGTCTCATTTTCGAAGACTTTACATGAAGTTAACTCCACCACTGCAGGTTTACACATTCGTATAGGAGATTGTACCGTCCAATCATCCACCAATCCTAACTCAAAGATATAGTGGATATAGGGCGTAATACCGACTCCTACTGATGAGATTCCAGTAAGAACGAAATGCAGGTGTACATGAGATCATACCTTTCGTTCATGCTGATTTGAATATCTTTCTGTTGCTTTTTGAACTAATTTGTTACTAGGCACGCAATACTAATTTTAAATTAATTTATTAATTTCCAAGTCAGCAAATTTTATTAAAATGACATTTTCCCGCTAATTTAATCAGTGATGACTTAGTCCTGTAGTGTGTTCCAGTACGTGTTGGATAGTTCGAACAGAAAGAAGGTAGGGAATTAGCTACTGGATGCAATCGTGCATGCGTGTACCTGTACTATTAATATTGAAGGTAAAATTTAATTAAAACTGTACATCCTATAATAAATATTGTGGTAAGCATTAAATACGAACGTCCATTATCAAATAAAATTGAATATATCGCAGGTTTCGTCAAAAGTTCAACAAATGCTCGTCTTAAAATCTGTACATTAACTCGATTGATAAAAATTAATTATTTGTTCAGCCTTACTTCAAGTAATTTACTATACTTTAAAGGGTAGTGTGTCCACTCATATCCGCCTAATTAAACGAAAATGAATTTTGTGCACATTTTAAATATCGACTAACTCATTATTTTTACCTATATATTGAGGTAAGTTTTGTACTTATTTTAAATGTTCGTCAAACGACAAGTGGTATATTTCAGTTAAATACTGTTTGTTGCTAAAAGAACTAATAGATATATATATGCAAGTATGTATTAGGTTTTGCGAAGCTAGTAACAAATTAGTTCAGTTGTGACTAGAAGGGTTAAACCAAAGGCAACATGAACGGAAAGTATAATCTCCTGCACATTCGTTTCGTGCTTACTGGCGACTCATCAGTAGGAGCCGGTATTACGCCCTTTAACCACTATATATTTGGTAGAAGAATGTGGAATAATAGGACGGTACAATCTCCTAGACGAATGTGTAAACCTGTAATAGTGAAGCTAACATAATCTAAAGTCAACGACAATACGACTTCAATGCTAACTCACACTATATAATATATATACCGAGTCTGTAAAGGATACTAACACTATGGCCATTGTGTTAGTAACTGATACCTTTTTTGAAATCGATGAGCACCGGATACTAACACTTTGGTTTCCGAGTCGGTACATGATACCAAACTGATGGATATCAATTTATGCTAAAGTTCACCCAAATTGAGAATTACAACAATTTCCGAACACCTGTTACTCCAGTTAAAGTGGTATATTTAGCAGAGTTACTCTATCTAATAATGAGTAACAGATGACTTAGGGCAAATTCAGGTATATGAAGTATTGTGATGTAAAGGTGTGCTTGAAAAAAAATGATCAACTTTATTCCAAGTAAGATATTTTCCTTACAATTTTTCATTTCTTTGATACTTCAAAAAATTAGGGAAAAAGATGGCTTCGAACTGTTGCCTGACATTGTTGGAGAGCCACGATTTGACATTGATGTTACATTTGATGGCCGGTCTACACTCAAAATCTATCCCGTACTGGCCAGCGACGCTGGAATGTACACGTGTGTGGCGTTTAATCGTTATGGTCGTGATAAAAGCATTGGCTTTTTGTACGTCGATCCAGTGCCTGGCGGTTTAAGTGGAGCGGCGACGTCTCGCCGACGTGGTGTTGGTGCAACAAGCTTAGTTTCAGGTACTGGAACAAACATTACGCCCACGACAACAAACATAATGAGTCATACAAGCCTCAAACGACGTCGCAGTTTCGGTCGTGGTCGATCTCTGCCACCTGTGTCACCACCAGTCTCGAGTCTATCAGCTATATCCAATTTGAGTAAGACGCCAGTGATTCCTTCTGTTCAGAATCAATCTCAAAAGTCTCAATACTTGGAGGCACTTACTGAACGTCATTCACCGCCAATGACCAATGGCAATATAACAAATGGTCACACTGATGCCTCTGAGAACGGTTACATGGTAAATGGCCACATATCGGAGGATGATAAGAAATCTGCTAATGAGACTGGGGTTAAACCAAAATCAGAGCCATTTATTAAAGTGATTGAAGGATTGCCAAAGTCAATCGAGGTGCCCGAAGGTGATTCGCTATCGTTGACCTGTCTTATTGACTCGAATATCCACTATATACGTAAGTCACGAAGTTATTCATTAATTCTCAGAATCTTTCTCATAATAATAAAGGAAAAATATAAGTAGATAAGCATAATATAGGTTGATATTTCATTAGCATAAAAATCAGCCTACATAGTCTCTTGAAAGTTTTCAGTTTAGATTTGTTATATTGAATATGTTGTGATAACAATTACTTTTATCGAGTTTCGGATCTTGATGTTAACACCTGACCCATTATGAACATAAATTTTCCAGTATAAACTAAGCATAGTTTAATTTAGAAAAAGAAATTTATCCACCTATAGGAAAGGCTAACCAAAGTCATGAGTTATTGTATGACTGAAAACGTGTTTGGCATGCGGAAAAGTGGCTCATTGGTTAGGGATTTGATCCACAGAACAGACGTGCCTAGGTTCACGCCCTGTACGCGGCACATTCTGGAAAGTACTGGAAGAGTTCCCGAAAGAGTCGAAATCGGTCTACTGATTGAATTGCTTTTTCTACATTATACAAGGCTTAGTTTATACTGGCAAATGTATGTATATAATGAGTCAGGTGTTTATTTCAATATAGAAAACTTGATTAATTTAATTATTATCACCTCCCGCGCAACTAACGTTCGTTTAATTGTATAAATGTTCATTTCAATATCAATTCCCCATTAAGCATGATGTCTGTTCTATAATGCCAGATGGGGATGTTTAGATGGAACTTCAGGTCTTAATGGATGCCGTATAGATTCCACCTAAAGAGAAGGCTAACCAAGAAACATTAGTCAGAATTTAACTGAAAATTGTGTGTTGTGTGCGGCAGAGAAGCTCAGTGGTTAGAGCAATAAATTCCGAAGCAGACGTGCCAAAGTTCGAGCCCTGTCGCGGCACATTCTGGTCCACTGGGAAAATTGCATTGTTTACATTATATAATGCTTAGTCTATACTGACAAATATACTGTCAGGTCAAGATCGCAAACTTAATTAAAGTAAATGTATAGTGCTACTTTAAGTAACAAGTCGAATTGACTTAAAACTTTTCGTGGTGTGACAACGGAAAGTACTTGGAATGCTTTTTATTCTCAATTTCGTCAAAATTTAGCATTCCTCCAAAACAATCGTGGTGGTTGGTATACCTTATAAGTTTGGCTCTGTGAATATCTTTATTAAAAGCTGAAAGTCTTACTTTTATTTGTGAAGTAGATTGTACAGTCCAAATGTAACTCATTTCTTGGCAAACTATATAGTAGGCTTGGTGCAAATTACTGGCTCCAACTGGTGGGCAATCTCAAAGCACGCGCATGTTTGAGTTTTTACATTTTGATTATGCTGACTTCGACATTTTCCCCCGGTCCCCTAACACCAGCACATTTCGTTCCATCGTAAATATCGGCCATATTTTTCCGATTCATACCCATTACATGTGAAAAGTAATAAACATCAACAATATCGAAATTTATCCATCAGTTTGATAATTTTCCCCCTCTGATGATAACATTAGAATAACTTAAATTTGCCGTTTTGTTTGTGCATATTATTTAATATTCAAAATAATGGACTGTATTATTGTTTAACAAAATATGTGAGGTGTGCTATTTTTATATTAATAGCTACTTGGTCAAAGAACGGTCGGGACTTGGTATACGACAGCCGTAGGCGAATTACCCGCGGCAAATTAGGCGATTTAAATCTAACCATGGACACAACAATGAGTACAGATGGTGGAAAGTATGTGCTCACATTAACGCCTTCTGACACTTATGCTCCAATCGGGATGGAACCGACAGTTTTATCATGCCGAGTGGATATTGGTTTGAAACCACGTCGACGCGAAAGGTGAGTTTGCATGAAATTATGAATTTTTGCAATCGCATTCTTACATTCAAATATACTGGACATGACAATTAAACAATTATATAAACATACATATATAAATCCATATAACCATACACGTATACATACATGCACACACAAACATCGATACACATAGAAATTAATACAACCATTCGTGCATGCATGTATTCATAAATTCATACAGACAAACACATATAAATGCATACTAAAATGCATATATACATACATAACTACATACATAAATATATATACATACATGAATGCAGACATACATACAAGCATATACGCATGCATACATACATACATGCAGGTATAAAAATGTACGTATATAAATACACATATACAAGCTTATCAATGTTTCCACAATTTTACTTAATAAAATTTGCCTTCCAGTCTACTATTCGTGCATTTTATACTAAAAACGGAAATTAAACAATGTATATTAATTACCTATTCCCTGTTTAGACGCAAAAGGTTAATTTCATCTTAATTCATAATGAAATCAATATATTCTGGTGCTCATTTTAGAGTACTTTCATCAACCTTCAGCTTGTCACAGAAAATATGAATAAATAATAGTGCAACTAATGCCATTTGAATTAGGAGTTTGCCTTTATTTATTGATATGAATTGTAGGCTGGTAGAGTAGTGAAGTATGTCAGCAAACTGAGATGAAGGTAACCTTTTGTGTATAAAAAAAGACCAGGTAGCTGTGCGAAACCCATTCACGAACCCTTATATTTCTTCGAAGCAGAACAATTGGTTGATTAATTTTATTATTTAAGGAATATTCGCTTTAGCGTATTCAACAATGAATTTAACTTCAAACATTATATATATATATATATATATATATATATATATATATATATATATATATATATATATATAAATGTTTAATGACAGGATATTATTATATTTATGTCACCTGTATAACATAAACATTAGATAGTAAATGCAATTAATCAGCTATGATGTTGTCGTCTTTATTAGTTCCTCACCAGTATTTGCTCGGTTTACCGCGACCGAATTTGAATGCGGCCATTTATTTCAGTCAACTACAACTTATTGCGAGCACATTTTTCTTAGGTTTTCGCCTGATAGCATGGACAATGATGCAGAGTTCCACTTAATTAATTTGAGTGTCGTAATAAATTTATTTTCAAGATATGGAAGGGTGCCACTCATCGCCCTAGTTGTGTTACTCGTTACCCTTTGCTATTGTGTATGGTTACGGCTTACCAATTGTATAGCCGGAATTTTGCTTGACTTCAAATTTATTAACCCAGTAGGCAAATGATAAGTAACTGTTAGTAGACAAACGAGAAGTATTTCAAATTTGATGGGACAGTTGCTTAAATTATTTATATGTTAAATTTAAGTAAATATAATTTACATCATCTCATATCTTAGACATAGATAGCCCTTGGAAACTACAATTGATTGAATTTAACTGATTGTATTTTTACAAGTTCAAAGTAAATTTGAAATAATTTACTGCACCTTTTTTAATGCACAAACAGCGCGAATGCATCAGGACGAGGATCGCGAGCTGGATCGAGAACAAGCCTTGCTGGATCCCACGATCCTTCGCCAGCGTTGCAGGTGTAAATCTAACGAACTGTTGGACAACGTTTGCCCCATTTACATGATGCGCCCATCTCATAATTGGTGATTTACCTCGCTTGACCTTGTCACGTACTTTTTCGGCCTCATGCGTTATGCACAGACGCAGTCAGCAAGACAGCTTTTCTCTTATCTAGCCATTAATTTATGCACAATTTGTTGAATAGATGTGGTTTAGTTTTGGAACAATTCGCTGATGATACTTAACTTGCAAACCTTGTTATGATGACGGACAAATGAATAACCAAGCGCGTACTTTCTGTCCGATTTCAAAACTATTATAAAAGTGTCATGCATTTGCATGCTTACCTTTCGATCAATGCATAAATCTATACACATACATATAAATTGGTGTATATAAATGCCTAAATATCTATATGAATATATGTTTGTGCGTATACATTTATACATATAAAGGCCTGCGTTTGCTTTGACAGTAAACACAAAGTAGTTTTCTGTCATCTGCTTCTAAACAGCCTTTCTATTTCCTAGATCATTTGATTCTACAACTGTTCTGCGTAGTGATATTATACGCATTGTTGGCCACAAATCGATATTTTACTGTTGCGTTACCATATTGTTTTATTATCGATTTATATCTGCTCTATGCTGGAGCATGCTTTCACTTGACCGAATAGGTATTGAAAAACATTTTTTGAAAATTAAAAATATGACAGAACAGCCAAAGTTGACATGATTGACTGACGACCAAATTGAACACTGCGGCTGAGAAACGTTAACTGCCTATTTAAAAATGAATCGTGATGTAATAAAGTTAAATCTGGAGGAGGGCTAATGCGAAGGATTGAAAATTTTCACCAAATTTTTGTGCTTAAATAAGCCATTATTGCCCTCCTCCTGTTCCCAATTGAAGAAATACTTTCGACCTTAAAAGAATATATTATTCTACATACGATCTTCTGTTCATTATAAAAGAGCAACGTCTACACCACAAAAATATATAAACTGCAGCTACTTTTCGCCGCGCCAGATCTGTCCTGTAATTTGTTAAATGCTAAGATCTTGGCACTTCGCCGTCTAGGAAATATTTTTCAGTTCAGATGCGTATCTCATCCTGAATGTACATAAATTACTTTATGGTCATTATTAGAGCAACGAAGTTGAACCTGCCTATAAAATGAGCTTTCTGTGTGATTTTAGTTTAATTTAGACTCAATTATTAAATCTACGTCTTTAACATTTATACTCCCAGTGATGCTAACTTGCAAAATTAGGAATCAGTAATTATTTTGAAAATGAAGATACTGAAGTATTAATATTGCCTTACCAAAACTTCAGTCTGGAAATAAGCAAACATTTTAGAGCTTCGTTTGATTTGCCAATCTGGTTGATTACTACTATAACACATTTTATGCTCTGAAATAACACATATTTATCCTTAGTGATGTATCCAATGTTTTAGCGTATAAATGCGCTAATATTATGCATCGCTTAATTGATTAAACGAAGGGCATGTTGAAATCAAGCAAGTTTTAGATAGACACATTGGAAGTTAACTTGTAATTTGAATAGGAATTGAAAATAATATCATCACTAAAACTATTGTAGTACCATTGTGCGATGTATTTATTTGTTTTCATTAATTTTCAAAAAAATGTTTCAAACTATGGATTTGAAAATAATGTTACGTCAAAATTGATTAGCTGTTTATTCAGTTTCAACTTCTTTCAATTATGCTTCACTTGGTGTAGTTAATTTTTCACGTCATGACTTTTTGGCAGGTTATATTTATATTTTTCACTCAATTTGTTTGTAGTCATTCACGAATTCGAGTTGAAATATTGTGCAGATTCTATTTGAATTTTGTTTTTATAAAAAAAGATAAATGTGATGTGCCTGAATACTTTGTCATTATCAGTATCTTCTCAGGATAATTTACCTTTTAATCGATTTGCCCATAGGCACAGGCCGGGACATTCAATCAAATAATAGATGCGTAACTGAAAACTGTTTTTTCAGTGATTGTCGTTGGTGTGAGAGAGATCAAATATTGTTTTTCTGTTATTTGAGCTTCTTCGATGAAACTCTGCCAAGTTCCAAGGGAGACCAATTATTTAAAACTCTGCGATGGTCTTTATGGCATCACGTTTTACTTTCTTTATCGTTAATTGACGTACGATAAAACTGGCATAATTTATAGCATTTTTACAATAAACTTGATTGCAGTATATCAATTTTAGGTTTAAGCTCGTTACCAGAAACCATTATCAGGGTGCCAAAATATATAATTAAAACTAACCTGCATCAATCTTGGCATTATTGACTTGCAATTTTGTTTAAATACCCGGAAGTCAAAACGCGTTGCATGATTGCCAAGAGGAAATTTAAACTGACGCAATTCCATTTTAGCTATTTGGACGTTGGTAATGTTCTTTCCTTTTTGAACATTTTGAACGAATTGAATAAATGCTGGTTAAATATTATGTGTATTTACAAGCGTTATATTTGCTACTTATAGTAGCAAATTAATTTCACTCACAATTCCGCTATTGCATAAAACCCTGAGATTACATTAAACACTCTAGCACACGTTGAAAAACATCCCAACGTACACATATCCTCATTGTCCCGTACAAGTCCATACACATACATATAATCTTTCAAAAAAGCTTTTAATTTATATGCATTCGAATACAAAAAGAAGTCACAGTTACCTGCAATTTCTTGAACCTAAAATCTGCGAGATCGGATATTGAATTCTATTTTTCGGCCGGTAATTTTTTATCCAGTTAGCGCTGGAAATCACACTCAGCGTTATGCAATTTTATAGCTAAGTAGATTATTTAAATAATATACCCCTTAGATGTACATTTTGACTGCAAGAAACACTTTTATTCTTTATAGTTTTATTTTTATTGTCCAAAAGATGGCTATCTTACGTGTACACTTAAAGATATTGAGATTTTTAGTGTTTTTTTAAAATTTGACATCGGATCATCTGAAACGGCTCATTCCCTTGAAATTAAAGCACCCATCATCAACCGCACGCGCTTGGTTCATGCGTTCTGCTAATTGGAAACATCGTAATACTATGTATAATTATATACGTATACAAACATATATAAAGTCAATTTAATGTGCCTAGAGTGCAGATGGAAGAAAATCCAATCTTTTCCTTACTCCGTAAAATATAGAAATGAACTATCATTTGTTTAATGAATTGCTCTGAAAGTGGAACCTGATCAAGCCAATGTCAAATTAATTATGAAATGGAGAAATAATGTGTTGCACCTTAAACTACCAGAACATTTGGTGAAATATTCGCCCAGTTTTAGCTCTGGATTCGAAGCAACTTTCGTTTGATAAACAATGATAATTTAACCAGTAAGGAAAACATTTTCTCAACCACTGTGTTGGTCACGTGATTGGCAAATTTCATGCGATTCATTTGTCGCTCATGCACGGCATTATATTGACTAATTTTAAAATAGTAACATAAATTGTTACACCTATAATTGATGCGCAATATTAGCATAAACCATTAATCTACAATATTAAGTACGTTATTTTTAGGACAAAGCCTCAATGCTAACAAGAACTTCAGGGATTTTTTTTAAGGATTTTCATTCCTAATTAAAGTTTAAATTTTCCATAGAGTTGGAGGTGGTCACGAATGTGGATTTAATTTCAAATTTAAATCTTCTGGACTGGACACTCTTACTGCTTCATGTTTTTTTTTAATTTCGCAAAACTTAAATGGCTATACTACACATAGATAAATGATTTCTCACACTTAGAGCACTTATTGGTGTTGATTGTGTACTTTATTTGTGCGAATAGATGTATTCGGATAATCTTTCTCGAAATTGACGAATATAGCTACGTGTGCTGAAATTTATGGATGTAATTCTGTGAATACATAATGAATCATGGAAATCAAAAACATATGCCAAATTGTAAAATTATCTTAATGAATTAACCGTTATATTTTTTTCCTCTAGCCTCTGTGCTGCCTATCTATATCTAAAGAGTATTTTCGTTGATACGTGTGTATGTATTTCAGCACTACGCATACCTACCGTCTGATTTCCTCCCATATTGCATCCCGCCCCGCTTTTTAATTCCCTTGTTACCATGGTAACGACCCTAAACATTTGTTTGCCATAATTTTCGTATATTGATTTCTGTGTAGTTTTATCAATTAATACCAGTATAAAGTTTTGGTGATACTAGCGTTTAATGCAGCAATTCTAGTCATAGATTTAGGCTTAGCAACAAATTCAGCTTCAGTAATTTTAGCAATATCATCCAATTCAACATCATAATCATAAGCATTATGATCATCAGCTTCAAAATCGTTAACCTTAGCATCATTAGTAAGCAAAAACTATTACCATTAATAATGCGCAAAAGTAAATAATAATTATTTACCATTTTTAATGCTCATTATTGTGAGGTCTGCTTTCTGCACACGGCTTTATTTTCTTTAAGTGAAATTGACCGTTTCACGTCGATTTTTTTCTGTTCTCTGCTTAATATTTGTGTGACAATTTCATTTTATGCACGTTCGTTTTCCTTTTTTCATTAATGTCATGTAAATTCTAAAACGTTTTTCTACAAAATAAACATTCTCACCTCAAAGCTTTTCTTTTTAGCAATTAATATTGTTACAATTTGTATTGGGTACAACGCGGATAAATGATTGAAATTAAAATAATAATTGTAGGAGGCAATTAAGAATAACTGGGACTAAAAAACCCAAAATATGTCAAGCCATTAAGATTTATCTGTTATTTTGAGCTTATTCATCTATACTTTATAACCTTTAATTAATATTCATCTTCGATTTTCATTTTTTATGCGGGTGGCAATTATTCGTATTTTGTATTTTACTTCTATTTCTTGGTTGGGTTGATTTTTAAGTTCATATGCGTGGGCGAAAGCTTGCATTTACAAATTAATCAAAAGAAGAAATATAAATAAAATGGATAATCAGACTATTTGCCACCCCCATAATCAAAATGAAAACCCAGATGTATATAAATGAAAGATTGTAGTTGAGTCTTCTCGAAATAAAATGGCCATTATACACTTTGTTATTGAATGTGTTTTGACCAATATATACTTGGTCAAAGAATGCGGAATAATAGGACGGTACAATCTCCTAGACGAATGTGTAAATCTGCAATAGTGAAGCTAACATCATATAAAGTCTACGACAATGCGACTTCAACGCTAACTCATACTATATAATATATATACCGAGTCTGTAAAGGATACTAACACTATGGCTATTGTGTTAGTAACCGATACTAACATTATTGTACCGAAAAGGTACATGGTACTAACACTATGGTTTCCGAGTCGGAACATGGTACCAATATGATTGATATCAATTTATGTTATAGTTCACCGAAATTGAGAATTACAACAATTTCTGAACACCTGTTACTCCAGTAAATCAATAAACTCTGGCCTTGATCGATATCAGTTATCACATTTCGCGGTAAGCATGACATCATTCAATTCAATATATTACAGTTGCATACTGTTTGTTGCGAAGAGCTAATATATATGCAAGTATGTATTAGGTTTTGCGAACCTAGTAACAAATTAGTTCAGTTGAGACCAGAAGGATAAACCAAAGGCAGCATGAACGGAAAGTATAATCTCATGCACATTCGTTTCGTGCTTAAACGAGATTATACTTTCAGTTCATGCTGGCTTTGGTTTATCCTTCTGGTCACAAGTGAACTAATTTGTTACTAGGTTCATAACCCTATATAAATATATATATATATATATATATATATATATATATATATATATATATATATATATATATATATATATATATATATATATGAGTTCTCCGCCATAAAAAGTATCTAAGAGTTCGAATTATCAGGAATAATCAGGAAAACAGTGGATGCAGACACCTCGTGTCGCAACAGAAGGAAAAGGTAATTAAGAGGTGCTATACGTTTGAAAATAATTTAGCCATGTCCAAACGTTTGTTTAATTTATCTACCGCAGAATCTAACTTTGAAAACCTCGAAATATTAAATCAAGGTTTAAGGACTGTGATTTCAATAGTGAACTCGTACAAGTTTAAAGTGATCACGGAGGCTTTTGTATACAATTGGTTGAAATTGGAATCCGTCTTACGCCGAAGTTGAAGTTGCATTGTCATGGCAGTTTCACGAGCCGCCTGAAGCAAGGCAGTGCTTAAAAACTGTATACTCATTGCAAAATAAAGGTGAAAAGCACATTACACGGAATTGGTGTTAAGGGTTAGCAAACAGCATCGTGATGGCGTGCACAGTGTGGCTTGGGCAAGAAGAGGAGCTGAAGTTTCTGAAGAAAACTTTTTTGGCACAAATACACTTCAGCGGTAAATTGTATCGAGTTGTGCTCATGCACACCGCGCTCAAACACGTATGGCGATCTGATCAAATTGCTTTCAACTTCCAATTATATTGGTCGCGTTCTTCAATACAGGATGTGATAAACGTGATTATAAACATATTCTGTGGCACCACAAGTTATCAATCATTCGTCCGTTAGCTGACTCGCTCTTATGTTCAAACGTCTATAGAGTAGGCCACTTTCCTTCAGCTGTCCGTCTAGTTCATTTAATATAAATAAATAAAAACTGGCGGTAGTTTTGTTATGTTGTTCGACGACTGGTTAAATACAATGGGATTGGTGTTTACTTCAAGCTTGCAAATTTGATTTTTAAAAAAACAGATTTTCAGTTTTCCTTGAAGTAGTCATAACACAGTTGATGTCTTTATTATGACTTAGAGTAAATAACAACAAGGCATTGCCAGTTTATATAGACTGAGTTAAACATGAAACGTTTACATTCACAGCAGGCATTTAATGCTGTATAATTTTTGATAGCGAAATTTTGATTTGCTATGTCAGGCACATAATGTTTCTACGTCCTAATTTCGCCTAATTAAATAAATATTAATAATAATAATAATAATAATAATAATAATTATTATTATTATTATTATAATATAATAATAATAATAATAATAATAATAATAATAATAATAATAATAATAATAATAATAATAATAATAATAATAAAAAATTATTTTATTAAGTACATAAAATATATATAATCAATTATTCCGCATTTCGTAAAAACATCCAGTGCTACGTCTAGTCGCACTGCTAAAAATATAATAACACAGATATTCCATCAATTAATTAAAAAAAACTAAGCATCACTGCTTCAGAATTTTCGTAAGCGATTTCTTTCTGCACTACAATAATAGGTATAAAGCTAGCGGAGGGTGTTTATTCCCAAAAGAGTGGTAAATAAAAATAACAGAGGTTATCGCGCAAAATTCGTAGTAGAAGGAGGGTTTACGTGAAGGCTTAAATTACTAATAATTCTGATCAAATGATACGAAAGACGAGGCGGGGATTAACTAAAATAAAACGAATTTATTTTCAAAATGAGAAGACTGCTTTTTTAAAGTATGAAAATTGGTGACGGACGGGGAACAGAAGAAAGTGAAACTCTAACTTTATTAACATATTTGTAAAGGGTGTGTACAAAAATATCCTAGGCATATTTTTTCGGCTGATGCTCTCTTTTTCATAGTCTGAGCCTCTTACTCGGGTTCCGGATTATTTACCATACATTAACCTACGTTTCCTGCCAGTAGACAATTCATTCTTAGGATTGAGGCCGTGATTTTTTTTACTGCTGACACGTTCACGATGTTACCTTTGCATATTATTCCAATTCATCTTGTAATTAAACCGGTTGTTCTGCTGCGATTGCATATCGAGATGCGCTTATAGCCCCCTCTCTCGACTTATCTGATAGTCGCTCTCCTGTAGACGCCTGCCTGTGTTCGATTTCTGAATTTATTCATATTTCAATGCTGCACTATGTTCAAATTTTCAACTTATTGTTACAAAAACATAACCGCTTCCTAAAAGGTCAATAGATAGACAATCATTGATTGCGCCGGCGGTGATAACAATTCTCTAAATCAAGTTTGCGGGCTTAAAATAAACACCAATCTCTTTGTATTTAACCAGGAAAACACAATATTGTTATGAATGTATTTTTACTATATTATTCGAATGGTTAAATAAGATGTGTTTGGTGTTTACTTCAAACTCGCAAGAAAGAAGACTAAAAATCCTGCGCTATAATTTATGTACATGCAAACAATAGATAGCAGACTGGGCTAATGAGCAATAAAATGTGCTAAAGATGTGATAATAATGAGGTTTATAATAAAATTAACAAAAATATAACTGATAAATAACAAGGAGGAGTTAAGCTTGTTTGATAGTTTAACTAATACTAATGAGTTGGATTATGAGAATGGAAGTTTTCTAATACAAATAGATATAAATCCTTCTAGAGTGCATGGTTGTGTCAAGATTAATTGACCAGAAATCATCATCATCATCATCATCATCATCATCATCATCATCATCATCAACATCATCATGCACAGCCATACAAAAGCCAAAATTGACTACTGTTTCACTGCCATATAACCGTATGATTCGAACTTTATAGTTTGCATTGATCATAGTTACATGTGGACTGTAAAAGAACATTAGATCGCCCATTCCTAGTTTGTTTTCATAGTTTTCCTTCTCCTAGATAGTATGCCAACCATGGCTGATGAGCACTATCTTCGTAGATGCCAGTGGTCAAAGTTTCCTACAGCAGCCGAAATTTGCCCTTCGTGTCTGGCACGCTTGTTCTCATTTCGTCACTACAATAAAAATTACTGCGCAGTTAGGCCAAACTCGCGGCCTCACATGAAACGGGATGATGGCTGTGATCCTTTTAGACCCGGCAAGGTACATGCCACCATTTCCAGGCTGACTAGCTTGTGCCCGGCAGGTCGTCATGTCTGAATTTCTATGGCTCGGGCCAGACCAGAAAACGTCCTTGGCTAACTTTGCCATGTCGAAACAACCACACACTTCCAATTTTACGACCCTGAAATTTGGGCATTCATATTTTTTATCCCGCTTGAATTTATGCACACAACGTTGTAAATTTTATTTAGAAATATAAAGAACTGACCGCTGAAAGGTTAGCTAGCGTAGAAGGTACTGCGAGGCATACTTGTTTACCAGGTAAAATTTCCCTGGAAATGTTTAAACGCTTTTTGATATGATATTTGTATATATTATAATAAAGTAGAATAATTTTGTTCATGATAGACAAGTTTACAATAAAACGAAAAGAGAGTTGACAGAAGGGATACAAAGATGAATTTAATGGTTTATTAATAAAGTTAAGCTTCAATTATTCTAATAGACCGAGAATCACATTAGCATTATAGTAAATTATAGAATCTTGAGTTTTGATTGTAGAATGTTAAACTATTGTTGTTCTTCACCACACGCGTTTATGAGTTCAAACTATGCTTTTGATAAAGTGTGAACTTATATCCGATCGGATAGAGATTATATGGCAAGTTTGAATTTTTTTAGTCGTCTATGAAGATATATCAGTTATACGGACTATGTTCTTTATAATAAATTCATAAATACATTTTACAAATTACTTGAAAGCAGTTGAATGAATATGCTTCATATTACTTTAGGTCCTGCAAAAAAATATTCAAGGAATAAATTTATTCTTCTGAAATGTGAGCTTTAATTACTAAATGCAAAAACAAAAGGGAGCTAGCCACATACGAAGCCTTATGGATAAACAAATTGCAGCCGGATTTATGTAAGCAGAAGAAGCACGTACAAGCATTGAGCTTGAACTGGATGTGACGCACGCAATTTGATTGGTTTCTATTTTTCACACTCTCTCTATGTTCACATATTTCTATCTTGTTTTGCTTTTCCAATTTATATATAAAGATATGTTCATGAGTAGATATTTGAGAAGACCATGAGAAAGAAAATTTTCTTATATCTGATAAAATTTCTTTTTGTTTTTGCACATAAGAAGGGTACAATGAATAAATTTATGTTGCTATGTGACACTGATTCCTGACCAGGTTACAAAAATAATTATCCATAATCAGCAGACTGCTTTCCCATATATGACTCGTCTAGGAGCATCATTATTTTAAAGATATTTCGATGACACATACAAAATGTCTTGCTATTGTGAAAATGCACTGGATAAATATATTCTAATGATTTTCAAATTTTTTTATTTTAGTCCGTCATATTGAAACGAGTTTTCTTGAGAGCTCAGATTAAATGAAGATTTATTACATATGATTGGACGAATGTACCGTGGGAACACGGCAGATCGAGGGAAATATTTCAGCGATACAACTAATGAGTAAAGATAATAGATCCGTTTATTTATAATTTCATAACAAACTAAGATTTGATACACAAACAGAGAGAACGCAGCGTAACCAATGAGGACCAGAAGGTGATAGTTATACGACTTTCGACATTGCGAAGAAAACCGTAGGTAATGGCAGTGCAATGCATTATTAGAAGTTTTGTATTGTCAGCTTTCAGATTAGATGACAAAGTTCATATAAATATGGAGCAGATAGTACCCAGATTCAAATCAGGTTTTCATTAAATGTCATGTCGTGGTTGTTGTCTTATGCGTGTAAGATAAACTATCAGACTAGTTCTGCTTAGAAAGTTGATTATAGATAAGGACTATTTATATGAGCCTTTAACTTGATCAGATAAATTATATTATTTGGTAGATACCAACCAAAAATGAATTGGGAAGTTCAGTTTCGGTCATTCTCTTTCTCTCTCTCTCTCGAGGTAATTTTATTGAATCCATTAACTCCGAGGCATAATTGTGTTCTATTTGCCATATTAATTTGTGTAGTTCCTACCCTATGGTTGGTATTGAACTGTATTCTGATTTTTATACCACCATTTAAGCCGAATTTGCTGCAATAACATGTTTAGCCTGCAGGGCTTCCATGATTTAAAAAAAAGTTTTCCAAGCTATAGTTAGTTCAGATTTCAATAGCAGTTAATCTGATGCTTCTAACACTTTGATTTTCACTCCAGTCACGCTAAACACACGGTAACTCGCAGTTCTTTGTTTGGTAGTTGTTTAACGGACACGGAATATACTTTTGAAAACTGTTTTATACTGCGTGGCTATGTCTTTCAACAAGCCACAGTGAAGTCAATTGATAATTTTGTTGTATTTGATATTTTTAGGCACAAATCAGTCCCATTGGCCGTTGTATTACTCAAAGTGAATAACAGATTTGGTTTTAAAGTTTTTGTAGTTTTTCAACAGCTTTCTGATTTTGATACTGCAAGTCAAGAAAAAAATATTTTCAAAGCACTGTTTAGATTGCACGGCTTTGTGAGTGACTACCTGTCTCACTGGCCGTGATCTCAACCATTTAGGATAATCTTTGCTTTTAACCAGCTTTGTTTAATCTAAAATGCTTCTAGATGTGTTTCTCCGGAAATTGTCCTAGACTACCTACATACTGTTCTATGCAGCTGTTATGTATGCATAGATAAGAACGACTGCACGAAGCATTTTAAACAAACAGTATCATTTTTTCTATTATCGTGGAATAAAAAAGAAAAAGGCTAAACAATTATCAATTAATCCGATTGATCCCCATTTCCAAGTACGCATCGAGCTTGTTTTCCTATTGGCTGGGTTCGGATTCATCCTTTCCTTCCGAAGGTTTCAACATCGTTCATACTAACCACTGTATATTAGGGTACGATCTAATCTCTGTTGTCTGGCAAAGTTTCGGTATGAAATTTCCTATTACATCATCACACACAAAGTACAATGCTCGCAATAGCGGATTTAATCAAATGTGATAAACTAGTTCCGAAACAGTTCTATTTCTATTTTAATTTTTTTCGATCTCATCTGTAGTGCAGAATGTTTATTGGAGGAAAGAGAGAAAGTGTCGAACGTGTGGCATAACAGTATTGTTGTTCTCCACTAAAAACAGTATCTGACAATCAAGTTTATTGTTTTTTTCAGTTTTGATTTTTAAATCTGATTACCGTGACGTCGCAACATTATATTCATACCACACATTTTCGATACTTCCCTCTCTGCCCCCAATTAAAACTCTGCACACTAGATGCCGAAGGAATGAAAACCAGAGCACATATGCTACGGAGTCTGAGATTCTACTCACTACACCATCCCCGTTGCATACTAAATGCAACTTGAGTTTACACCAACTAATGATTTTTGTTTCTACTGCGCGAATTGCCTTTGCTACTTGAAGCAATATTTGGTTTATACTGACAAAATAAATATAAAGTAAATCCTGACATTGGGAGTTAAAATCAATATATCTTTGCAAATTGGAATGGTGTCTCGTTTATAATGACAGATTAGAGGTGGATAGATAACTCTTCAGGTATTACGAGGATCAAAATAGAGTTCGCCTATAAGTCTAACTAGAAGACATCAATCTGTATATAATAGAAAATTGCGTGTAGTATGTATAAACAAGTGGCACAGTCGATTGAGACTTAGACTTCGAAGCATATTTTCCCGGGTTCAAGTCCAGTCCACGGCAAATTCTGGACCCAGGAACGAAGAGTTAAACCACAGTTTCAGTAGTATACTGGATTAATTGTCTTCGCCTCTGCTTGCGATGTTTTAATTTATATTGACAATATATACATATATATATACATATATATATATATATATATATATATATATATATATATTCGGAGACAGATTTCCTATACTGCTTATTTAGACTTTAATTTCATAACACGTTGAGGTCTCTGCCATTTTAAACAGAATCTTTCTGTTTTATTTATCTAAAATATAATCAGGCTTTTAACTTCAAATCAAATTTCGTGGTACGCCTTCATCTGAATTTAGCGATAATTAAATTGTATACAAATTAGCTCTATAATAATGTGTACTTTACTATTTCTAATAACAAATTTGGCCCACATTAAGGCTCTCTTCTTAGTGATGGTTTTGAATTTAAGCATATACACAGAGAAATACTGAAACTCAAGACTTCAAAGTGTAATAAAAGAATGCGCGACATCAAATCAGACTTGTACGTCAAATTCCACATATTCGTTATTTCGCATCCAGCGTGTCCTTCCACGCAATTTTCTGCGAAGACACTTGTCTCTGTAAACATTTCTTACAGGCTGCACAGAGACCTGATCCTCATTGTTTGGTATTAGCAGTTGCCTTATACGCCTATTTACCGTAGCTCAGTTCAGATGTTTGTAGACAAAATAGCAGCGCACAAACGTTTTCAAGTACATCAAGATTTACTTTTCCAAATTCTAAAGTATTATTTTATAAATATATCATTGGTGACTAGTTGCGACAAGACTATAGCGCGTGGTGGACACTTGCAAGCTGATTTACATCAAGTTTCTACGCCACCCCCACGTATCCTGGATTAAGCCGGCAGTCAATTTGCAGCTTCGCAGACATAACAGACCTTCTTGGTATCAAGTCAATGGCAGCTCTAGAACAATATTTTTGCACAACAGAATGCCAACTTTCGTACATACTCTTTTTTTACACATTGCATGTCTCCTTTAAAGTAGGCATCAGTTATACGATAAAAACGTCAGTCAAATATTTCCTTTTAACAGCCAAGATTGAGACCAGTTTTATATATGTAAATGCAAAAATATATCAGATTGCATTAACAAGTCTCTCTATCGCCCGCAAAGCTGTGGTGCAATAACAAGACGTCTGGCGATGGGCATAATGAGACTCTCGAAATATACTTGTTAGTATTCGAAAATTTAGATGAAGAACAATAGCGCTTTGTATTGAGCTAGCGGTTATTAACGCAAATTTAACTCTGTGAGGAAATCAGACAATTTCAGCAGTTAAAAAGCATAACTGAATAATGTAGCGAATATCAACTCTTAAGAGAATTTGTTAAAATGATCAATATATTTGTTATAAATTTTGATATTCGCTCCGTGAATTTCTTCATAGATAAATCAGTTTATATATTAAAGACGAATATTGCTTCACACGTAGCAGAAAATTTGGTTAAATGATGCATTAATTATGCTAAGATTATTGCAAGTGATGTTTAATGCAATCAACTTACTTTTTTTCAGATGAAACTTTATATTCGCAAATTGCCCAAAAACTGAAATCATAAGGCATTCCTGCAGGTAGTCTCTACGCATTTCTGAAAACACATAAAGGTGGAGTAGGTGTTTAAAGTTTTGTCCTATTTGCCAAAATAGAAATTTTATTCGCAATTTATCCTACAGAAGAAAGAAAACCTGCTTTGAAAGATATAAATGCCAAGAACTAGCGGTGTTAAAATAAACACTATTTAAAAACGAAAACATGTAAATATTTATCGAAGAAAGCATGAAATATCAACAACAAAACAGTGGTGAAACCGTACCCGATCAAAGTAAAATGTTTCCTAGTTTAAAAAAAGCATTTTGCGCGACAGGAAATAGATTATTTACCTGATTCACGGGTTGCGCTTCGATATAAATACACAAACCAAGTTGACATACACTTACCTAGTAAAAAACAAGTTATGCTTAAGAGATTTAACAACAAGTATAAGTGGGGCAGTTTAAACCAAAATTTTCCACATGACATATTGATTATTATTGTGTGTGTAATGTGCTTTCCATTGAAAATGGCCTCCATATCCGGGGCGCCGAAATATTTGGCAAAATCATGAAAACAGTGGATTCAAACAAATCGGAACTCAACCCGTGTTTCCTAGTTTGTTTTTTAAATGGTGCGCACCATCCAAAATCTTTCCCTGATTAGATAATAAATCAAAGACTGCTCGGATGCCTTCTACTAAACTGATTTTTGTCCATACAACGAAACTTCTATTGATCTGCGATGTAAGGGGTAAAAATTCTGCAACCGCTCAGTACATTACTGTTTTTTTCTTTTTTAATTGCATGTATTTATTAAGATTTAATTCATTTTTATTAAATAAATTTATTTTATTAATCGCCAGATTTTGCAGTTAGGTTAAGTTTTGTCATAAAAATATCTTTTTCTTACTTTGTGTACAGATTTGCCTTGTAATCCAGTAATGCTTTAATGCAAAATTGCGACTGAATTTAAATTACCAATGCTAAATATAATTGAAATTAATATTATACATCATTTAATGTCTATTATGTCAATGAGAATCACTTCAACTCGATGCGGCTTGCTGTAATACTTAATCCTTTGCCGAAAGTAATGTGCAAACATTTGAGTTTGTAATGAAAGTTGCGTCAAAATTCCACAATGAGTATATTTCATAATATGTTGGTAGAACTCCACAATTTCCATTCAATTAGATTGGAGTTTCAAGTTTATTATATGTGCGTCGCTCTAATTTAAAATTTATTTGTAACGGAATAAATTTTGAACGGTATTTGAAGAGTTCTCAGTAGGGACGAAACTTGTTTACTAGATGAATTACCTTTTATACAATGATTAGTTTATACTGATAAATTTATATACAATGGGATTGGTGTTCATATCAATCTCGTAACCTTTATTTAGACAAATGAACTTAAGATATATACACCTGACCCATTAATTACTTACATTTGTCAGTAGAAACTAAGAATTGTATAGTGTAGAAAAGGAATTTCATCCAGTGGACTGGTTTTGTCCTTAAAATGAACAATGTCCGCAGAAGTGTGGATCGAAACTGATATGTTATCACCAGTGGTGGTCAATATCCTGCATTTGAGTTAAAAATTCTAAACCAAAATGTTAAAATTAATTTTCCAGACATCGAAATTTTTAAAATACTTTTATCAAGGCTGCAAGATAGATAAGAAGCTAATTCCATTATGAAAAAAAATGTCAATATAAATTAAGTTTGGCAAAATGTATAGAGTGCAATTGTTTGTGTATTTATTGGCAAAATTTCAATTAATTTCCAGAATTTTTCTGTGGAACAGGTTCGAGTATATGCCTCTTCTTTAACGCTTAGTTTATTTTATATATGCAAGTATAATTGAATTTAGTTTTATTTTAAACTCTCATACTTAATTTAAATAATTGTTATGCCACTCACGCAATGACAGATTGTTTAAACAAACATTAGTATGTATTTTATAACTTAAAACGTCTGTAAATTTATTATTCATTTTATAATAGCTTTTGTGAAATACATAGAATAATGTTTTTCATTTGGGTAATGAATTATACAATCCGAGCATTGCCAAGAATATTTTATTATTTGTTGTGGAAAACTAGAAATAAGTGTGAAAATTATACCTTCAAACTTTACTTGGTTTTTGTTTTCAATTCGAGGAAAATATCAATAAAATTTCTTTTTAATTTCATCAAATAACAAATAGGAATTTCAATTCTTAATAAATATGGCAATTATTTTATGCCAATAGGATTTTTCGTATAACAAAATCTTTTATTATAATATTTTTAAAGAACGCATATATAAAATAATATTTATGTGTTGAGGAATATTAGAAATTAGTAAGAAAATTATACCTCCAAAATTTACTTGTTTTTGGTTTTTAATTCGTGGAAAATGTCAATAAAAAATTTTAAAATCTGATCAAAAAACAAAAAAGAATTAAAATTCTTAATACAAAATGGTAATTATTTTATGCCTAGAAGAGTTTTCGTATTGCACAATCTTTTGTTATAATGATTTTTAAAGAACGCATGTAGAAAGTGATATTTATGTGTTAAGGAAAACTAGAAATTAGTGAGAAAATTGTACTTTCAAATTTTACTTATTTTTGGTTTTTAATTCGAGGAAAATGCCAATAAATTTTTTTTGAGTCTGATCAGAAAAGAAATTACAAATGCAATTCTTAATAAAATATGGCAATTATTTTATGCCAAGAGGATTTTTCGTATAACAAAATCTTGTATTATAATAATTTTAAAGAACGCATATATGAAATAATATTTATGTATTGAGGAATACTAGAAATAAGTAATAAAATTATACCTCCAAACTTTACTTGTTTTGGTTTCAAATTCGTGGAAAATGTCAATAATATTTCTTTTTAATCTGATCAAAAAACAAATAATAATTAAAATTTTTAATACGAAATGGTAATTATTTTATGCCTATAAGATTTTTCATATAGCTCAACCTTTTTTTATAATGATTTTAAAGAACGCATTTAGAAAATGATATTTATATGTTGAGGAAAACTAGAAATTAGTGAGAAAATTGTACTTTCAAATTTTACTTGTTTTTGGTTATTAATGCGAGGAAAATGCCAATAAATGTTTTTAAGTCTGATCAGAAATGAAATTACAAATGTAATTCTTAATAAAATATGGCATTTATTTTATGCCAAGAGGATTTTTTGTATAACGAAATCTTTTATTATAATAATTTTAAAGAACGAATATATAAAATAATATTTGTGTAGAGGAATACTAGATATTAGTAAGAAAATTATACCTCCAAACTTAACTTGTATTTGGTTTTCAATTCGAGGAAAATATCAATAAAATTTCTTTTTAATCTGATCTAAAAACAAATAAGAATTCCAATTCTTAATAAAATATGACAATTATTTTATGCCAAGATGATCTTTCGTATAGCACAATCTTTTGTTATAATGATTTTCAAGAAGGCAAATATAAAATAATATTTTCTGCTATTCCTTAAAGGACTAGGAAACGCGAAATTTGAGAAATGTTAATTTATAACTTGATTTCCATTGAGGCAATAAAACCCTATTCTTAATGAAATCGAGAAAGTCAAATAAATTTTTTAAACACTAGCTAAATTTATTAAGTTTTAAAAACATGAGATTCTGCTTTTTATTAGCAAAAAGTTCCTACTGTCAAACTTATTAACTTATGTGTAAATTTGCTAAAATCTGCCAAAAAATTAAAACAAATTGTATGTGTTATGATTTATCACTAAACTTCAAAGTTTATTAATATCAGAAAATTTACTTTGCTCAGCTATACCAGCACCCATCTTTTATCATCCATCAAACAAATTGGTGCCTTTTGGCAGAAAGGTGAATTTAACATTTTTTGTCAGTTGTGTGCTGCAAGCACGCGGTCTGCCTATAAAATCTGCTGTTCTAGACTTAGAAGTGCAGTTAACTTAGGCAATAATACAGTGAATACCAATGAAGGAGGCTCTGTGTAAACTTTGTTTTCTTCTTCTTCTTCTTCTGGCTTCATCAACAGGTAAGTAAAGCACATTTGTCAGTATACGGTTTTGCTCGCTGCAGAGGACAATCATTATATTTAATCCATGATTATCTAATTACGAAAACCTGAAATATTTTGCTTGAGGGAATTTATGCCTCATAAATTTAAAAAATTTAATTCCAAATATTTATTTAAACAGCAAAGTCAGAGTTTTACTTTAACATATTTCATTCCCTTCGGCTTAGAAAACGACTGTTGAAAAATTGCCCAGAAAAGCTCAAATTGGTGTATTAATTTTCTTTTAACTTAGTTATTTATATTTATTTTTCGAAAAAGGAAAAAAATCCCTATTTGTACCTATTTCAAATTTAAATTAACTAAAAAACTATTTAAAACACACCTGGAATCAATGATGACCTAAGTAATTACTACTTTTTTTCCAATATGCATTTGCAATTTACACATAAAATTTGAAAGGGCAGAATTATTAGAATTTTTATAAACTCAGCGTTAAAAATTAACCTTTAAAATGATAAAGAAATATATTTAAATTGCATACTAAAAAGCATTTCTTCCGGAAAAAATCAGTAAAACTGAACATAAGGTTTATACACACAATTATAACAAAATTATTCGAATATCTTATATATAGTGTTATAAAATAATGGACATTTTGATGTGAATAAACAGATCCAACTTTCACTTATTTTATGACCATATACATGAGTGGTTTGGAGCGTAGAACAAGCTCAAAAAAATTATATAAAACATATTTAATTTATAATTATAAGAATATTAATGGAAACGTTTATATATAATGTTGGTTTATTAAGAAAACTTTGCTTAATATTGGAAATGAGATTTATCATCTAGACTTGTTTCGTTTTTATTGGGCAGCCATCACCAAAATCCCGAACTATATATATATATATATATGCATGTTGTTGTTTTAAACAAAACCAGTTAAGCAAATTTGGTAAAAGATCTTAAAACTAATTTTATTGCATGGATCACTAGAAAAATTGTATGAGCTTAAGGGCTCTAAAAATGGGAGTTGGCTCGATTCATATCAAAATCGTTTTTGATTTATTGTGTAATCGTATGATAAAATAGCCATGGACTGGAAAATAGATTACACTTCTTATCCATTGGTTCGCTTAGTTTTTACCAACAATATTCTTATAAACTTTAACTCTGCCACAATAATCAAATCAAATATTTATGCAAAAAAAGAAAGTAAAACTTTCACACGATTCAATTTAAATTTACACAGATGAAACCATGGGCACTTTCATTTTAAAATTGGATTGCCTCATGAAAATAGCTATTTAGGTGTTTTCTGATCTCTGAAATAACCTATGATATGCAATGTCTTATGAGCGAATAATAGAAATTCGCGCAGATTAGTCTGGAAAATTTTCTGGTAAAATAAGGACAACCAACAACTCTTATTTCCGAATGATATTTACAAAAACCAATCTTCACAAATCCAAGAACATGCAATAATATTTTTCCAAATTAACAATCAATAATTTTAATAAAAACCTGTTTTCGTTCGGAGTAGGACAAGGATTATTTTAACGAGTGTTTATTAATGGGACTGTTATTGTTTCCGAGGTGAAAAAAGAATACATGCAACTTTTCCAACTTTTGAAAAATTTTCGCTGTTATTGATCTATGTAATACATGAATTTTCTTTGCGGTTTTATCGTCATTAGCACATTTATCGTCACACACTCATGCCAATAGAAGTTCGAAACTCGTGAATAAATGTGTTTAACAATATTTTTGAATTTGCATTAATGGTTGAATAAACTTGATTGGTTCTAATCTAGAATACGAAAAATTGGTTAATATAACCTAATCTGATTGTTTTTCATATCGGTGTGGTGTATTTTTATATAAAGACCAAAAATTACCGATTCTATTTCACAAGAGAATGTAGATTAAGCCAACGAAAACATAGCTTTTCTTTTCAACATATTTGTCTATCTCAAATAGAAAAGAGTAGATCGCATTTCGAGCAAACTTCGACGTGCCTATTTTGAAGGAGGAAAAATAAAATAAATTAAATATATAAATAAAGCTTAGAAATAAAATTAACTGGTGCTTCAAGGTAACAATTGCTGTTACATAGGCACAGTCTCTGCATAATACCTTGCTAATTTATGGAAACGGTTTCTGAAATCATATAAAGTATCCAGTTTTATAAAATAGATCACGAGCTGCTTTAATCCTATTCATTTGGCACATAAGATAGACCTCATAAGTAAATAATATTTCATCACAAATTTGGAATATTTAAAACAGAAGTAGTTCACAAAATTCAATTTCTTCTTAACAAGAAAAAATTCCCACCAATTTTGTGTCCGCTACATGTCGTGTGTGTCTCAAAAAGACTGGCTTTATCGAATACAAAATCGTCCTTGTTTCTACGCGTTATGCTCTTTTGATAAAAGTTGGTTTCTGAGCACTAGGAAATGTGACTAAATAATTGCAAAATTTCCGTTTAAACAGTTTTATTAAATTTTACTAAGTCATATGTAATTGTATATATATATATATATATATATATATATATATATATATATATATATATATATATATATATATGGATGTAATGTTATTACAAACTAAACATTGCACTAATTAGCAAATGTAATTCATTAAATAAACCTGTTTTGTCCTTTTTGATAACTCGTAAATTACTTGTCAGAATTTCCTGCGACCGCACTAGAACCGGATAAATTTGCTTGAAAGTGTTGTAGATATCCATTGCGTTGCTTCCGATGAGTATAATTAATATAGTGTTTAGTTTACAAGCTGAAATACTCTAAATAGCTGACTTTATTTGACACACCGAAAGGTGATTAATTAAAAATGTCAAACACTGATTTTAATGTTGCAATTAAATATTTTGCCCTTTATTACTACAGGATGCAACAGAAGACAGAAAAAGATGCATCCTACAAGACCAAATTACTTATTTAGGAAGGCATATTTACGATATAGTTTTAGTTTATGGCACAATTTTTACTTATATAGGGTGATTATGTTATGCTGAATCTTATTTGGGAGATTTTTACGTTAAGCACAATGCTAAACGATTATTGTGAATGCTTTTAGGATGGCTGTCTAATGCACAGTTTATAGTGAAGTGCACATATTTTAGGAGTAATTTAAGGCGTTCCATCACATAGAGACCTGCAGCTCTCAAACAGCTTGGAATTTAAATTGATATTGCAGTAATTAGTTAAATATGTCGCAAATCAGATATTGAAATTTAACAGGCCAAATTTCGTACATAATATTTCTACCATAAACTCCTTTCTTGAGCTGCAACCTGTATATGGCCGTCGCACAACAGCCTTTTCCTAACTCTCAGGAGGTGCATTTGAACCAGTAAATCATAATGAACCACTAGATAATTCATCCAATGATAATATTACTACTAAATGTTTCATTAATGTAGGAATTCTATCACATTATCATCTCCGGTCCCGTAGGAGCTCATAATGAATTATTGGACAATTTTTCTGTCAGCTGTGGACAAGACATGTTTGCCTACTTTATTCAAACTTTCATTATTGTAATAAATAAAACTATGAATTGTTTTACTCCATATGCTTCTGATAATATTTCGAAATTCTCCAAAACAGAACATTCTGTCAGTCATAATTTAGCGGTTAATGAGAACAACTATTCTAAATCAAAGTTGCGATCTTTTTTTTAAACACCAAACCCATTATATATATATATATATATATATATATATATATATTCTTTATAATGTCCATTCCTTTTAATATTACACAGTATATTTCTAATTAGGAAGAAAAAAACATTAATAACAAAGTTTGTTATTAATGTGTTCTTTCTTCCTAATTAGAAATATATATATATATATATATATATATATATATATATATAATTGCCAGTATAATGTACAAAAGGAACATCTAGTAGACCGATTTCGTCCTTATTGGGAACTCATGACGTGCTGTCCAGAGTTTGCCACGGTCAGGGATAAAACTTGGACACGTATGCTTCGGAGTTTGTTGCTCTAACCACTGAGCCTCCGTTGACAAAGTATTCATTAATTTTCTAATTCTTGCTTTGAAAATCAAGACTTCTGCCTCCACTGTCGTAATTTTTATTCTGCACATTTTGGAGTCCGTTTCAGGACACCTTTGTTAACTTTAAGCTCATCGAACGAAGCAATTTAACAATGATGGGTCTAAACGTGGACGCACATTCAAAGTAAATTACGAGGACCTTGTAACAAATCCTGACGACTCATTAGACGAGTAAAAACTGCATGTACGATACTTGTATGACATATTAAATCTTTGTTATCATAGAGAGGATGACATAATAAAACTTTTAAATGAAGTTTCTTAAGAACATCAAATCAAATTTACGATTAAAGAGAGATATTATGTGGTAAATTACCGTTTCTTGGTGTCAATTAAATTATTCATAGTCTACAATTAGAAAGAGATGCATTACTTACTCGACTATGATTCATAATTGAAATTCAAACCATCCGTATAGAATAAAAATCTTGAAATGTGTGACAATTAGAAATTTGTTACTAACCGGTATAAAAGTTATTCAATCCTGGGCACTATACAAAATTTCATTTTTTTTATACCATGTCTTTATAAATATAGCTATATTAGCCGCGACCCTAAATGACACTTGGGGAGCTCGTAAAAATACTGCGCCTAACATAATATTGTGGAACAAATCTCCTTCTAACCGAAGCACTCTTGTTAAACGCATAATTAACGGTGAAGACGTGCCACCGAACAGCTACGAATGGGCGGCAATTTTGAAAGGAAGGCTACCTATGTCTGACAACAGGACTTATTGTGGCGCCTCGTTTATTTCAGACCAGTGGCTGATAACTGCAGCACACTGCTTTTCTGATGAGTTTCCCAAGTGAGTCTTGCCACTGAAATTTTTAACCATGCATTCTTGTCATTTTGCTTTCGATGTTTAACTTTCTCTTTGGCGATAAAAGTGTTGAACATCAAGCTTGTCAATATCAAATAATCACCGAGTCTATGCACATTTCGACACTCCTACACTATTTAAAATGAGAACTGATTGTCGTAGGGAATGTTGGTTCTACTTTGTTGCACTATTACTACAGTATAAATTATATTGATTTCAGGGGCTTAAATTATTAGTTCGACCGACATATTTGCCTAATTTAAAATACACACATTTGTGCTTATTTTAAAAGTGCATTTTATTCTAAAAAAACTTTTAAAAATTTAAACTTCTCTTTCAACGATAAAAAGTTTTAAAAAATTGCTAAAATTTACTATAAATCACATAAATTAAAAATATTTGGTCACAATGTCGGGCATATATTGGCATATTGCAATAGAGTCTTGTAGCATGATTTTATTATGTCCAAATATTGGTAGTAAAAATTTAATCGGTACTTAAAATTGCAATTGAAACCGATTTAATAAAAAGGGAATTCACCGCATTCGGTCTCCTTAATACTGGACAGGAATGCTTTTGTCAGGGAGCGAAACCACATTTGCTTATTTCAGATTGACATCGTAAATCCACAATAGCACGAAATACGCACTTTGTATGTAACCCCAAATTTTGTTCTAATTTTGTTTTATAATCAATTCGATTTGGATTTGAAACACTATATTATGCTCTCTTCATATTTTCCCCCAAGATTGCTTATGCAATCACTAGGACCAAAAATAATTTACTCCCACAAAGAACTAGTCATTAAAGAAGTTTGACACATATTTTTGAATATAGCCAAATTATACTATACGTGGCAGTTGCAAGCATGACGAATTAATTATATAATACTTTTTATTTTGATACCTACCTTTATGAGTTGACTCGGCGACACGCATTTGTACAATTTTCGCGCATTTTTGTTGACGCTTGTTGCAATTTTTTTGTGCTCCTGACCAATCTAAAGCATAGCTTTGTATTAGTGTGACACAGTTACCTAATCTGTACGTCTATATTTGTTTGGTATTCAAAATTGAATCAAAAATATCCAAAAGTTTTTCCAGAATATACCTTTTTTCTAAAACTCTTGAAATTGTAAGATCAAGTCTTAGATCAACAAATCAATAGATAAGCAATCCAGAAAAGATTTTGTTGCCAAGTCTGTTGAGATGAAACGACTGCTAACAGAAGAAATGTGGAATTAATTAGAACTAGGTAAAGTTATAATTGCACCAACTCGGGAACGCGTTAGATATTAAACTCTTTATAAAGTACTATACTAAATGTACTAAACAATATCCAAATATGTTACACTTTTAAATGTAAACAGCGGAACTACATCGTTGATGATTCGATCAGATTATGCTAGACACATTTTTGAACTATTTGGTACAATTCGGTTTATAAGAACAAAGGTAACTCGAGTGATAAGCCGCAAGGTGTAGTTCAGTCATTGATAAATAAAATATTCCTCGTGAATGAAATAGCCCCAGTGTTTGAATACACTTTAATTACAACAAGATAAAGTTCCACCTAGAGTGCATATTTTTGTAAAGATTCCTGCATCAAAAAATCAACTTAAGTTAGCTGTCAATGTTCCATTATTAACCAAATATGAGAAGTGCAAATAGTGATGCTGCAGATTTACAAACTATACCTATTTTTTAGATGAACATTTAATGCAAATTTGGCATTTTATTGATACGTTAACGATATGTAAACTATTTGAAAATGATGAGATGAATAGCCCAGATGGTAATACGATTTATACTAAGACACCTGTTAAATTTGCTATTGCCTAATTCAACTGGTTTTAATTAGGCATGCTAAATATGAGAAGGAATAATAATTTCTTTAATAAATTCTGGGGATTAGATGTAGATGCATGAGATCAGCCCATTTTTCATTCATAAATTAATTGTATTAGTGAATCACAAATGCCACAATTCTATTGTCCTACTGAATTGAGTAAAATTATCATTAGCAAAACAGCCCTGAAATAAGATATTTTCAATATTTATCTTGATGAGATTTGGATGAATTGAGATCAAAGTGAATATGCGTTAGAATTATTCCTAAAGTTAACAACATGAAGTAACACACATCAGTTTGATATAGTAAAAGTTGTTTGAAATTTGTTATCGATGTGAAGCTTCAATTATTGAAAACTAGCGAGACACAGGAAATTCATTTATTCAATAACTAGTCTTGTTCTGGCATTCTAGTTAACTATTACTCCAACCCTCTGTAATTACTGCAAACAGCATACTATGATCCATGATGATATAGTCCTAGCTAAAAGACTCAGAACGTAGAAAAAAAGAAATTATTCTGATTTGAGTTATATATATATATATATATATATATATATATATATATGTGTGTGTGTGTGTGTGTGTGTGTATATCAAAAGTTTTGTTAGAAAATAAATTGCACGGTTCCATTAATATTTAATTTACTTTCCTCAGGGGTGAATAAAAAAGGCATATTGTAAAAATTATTCGAAAGTTACCATGAATTATATCAAATTTCCCACAGAAATGTTGTCCATACATATTCTTGATCATGCAAATAAACATGACTAGCCAGGTAAAGCGTTTTTAAGCTTCGAATTCAGGTAAAATCATTAAAAAGTTAGCGTGCAATACCAATTGTGCACATCTCAGGTCTACTATTAATGTATCCGTGAACGATGCAGATGTATGCAAAAATCAACATATGGGTTCCATTCTTAGGCATGCGTATAATATCATTTACTTGATTCACATTCATAAAGGAGAAAAAGTAGCTGAATGATAAAGTCTAATTAAATCAAGCCCAAGTACTTGAGTTAAACAGCATTCCATTCTTTAATCTAATAATCTAACGTACTAAAATTACTGCTTTTCAAATGACCTTTATTGGTAATAATTAGAGCAAAATAGCAAATTTCTAGATGAAGATAATATATCACTGCGTATATAACTTGTTTAACTCCAATGGTAGACTACAAGAATTGGAAGCCGCATTTAAAGAATTGGTTTGGTGCCTCTCTAAAGTCTGCGACTTTATTTCAATGATAATAAGCCAGTGTTTAAATAACTATCAGCAAGGAATACTGAATTGAGCGTGTCCTACTATTTCCAATAGATGAATGTGAAAAGAAATTAGAATTTCCTTGAAGACAATTATTAAAAGCAATTATAGTTCACTGCAAACATTTTATCGTATGGAAAATACTATTTTGAAAATGATAAAATTAGCTAAATTTTTATTTTTCTCCTAGAATGTTAGATTCAAATCTATGGACAGTTCAAGCCGGAAGCGTTTTTCAAAAGGTAAGTAGAGCCACAATTTCAAATGTAGCAAACATTTTTTTTCCTAAGCTATTTTTAGAGCTAAGAAAACTGATTCAATCCTATCATGTTCAGATTGCATGGTTTTTTCATTTTCAAATCGGTCGAATATTTTATTTTGCTAAATAACAACAAGAACGTAGTAAACTTGCCGACAAATATTAGTTTGTGATAATATGAAACATCATTAGAAGCTACACACAAACGCAGTTTTGCGTTAATATTCCCCACCCTTTAATGTCAGTTGGCAGAAATATTAATTTTGACTTTCTAATCCTGAGGAAATCCGGTACTCATCGATTTCAAAAAAGGTATCAGTTACTAACACAATAGCCATAGTGTTAGTATCCTTTACAGACTCGGTATATATATTATATAGTGTGAGTTAGCATTGAAGTCGCATTGTCTTTGACTTTAGATGATGTTAGCTTCACTATTACAGGTTTACACATTCGTCTAGGAGATTGTACCGTCCTATTATTCCACATTCTTCTACAAAATATATAGTGGTTAAAGGGCATAATACCGGCTCCTACTGATGAGTCGCCAGTAAGCACGAAACGAATGTGCATGAGATTATACTTTTCGTTCATGCTGCCTTTGGTTTATTCTTCTGGTCACAACTGAACTAATTTGTTACTAGGTTCGCAAAACCTAATACATACTTGTATATGTTATTTCTTCGCAACAAACAGTATTTAACTTGCTTTATTAGTTTCATTTGTTAAACTTGTGAGGATAGACCAACTGAAGAAGGCCACCGATACAGGTAGCCGAAATATCTTAAAGAAAGGAAACTACTGGAACAATAAAAGCTGAGTTAGTTAAAACGCAGATCAGGTAATTTCAATTAATCAAGTTTCGCAAAACCAATTTTCAATATGATCAGGTATCTATTAGAATATTTGGTTAGTTTATTAATAGTTTCTATGGCCATCTGCGAGTTGATGTCTTTTATTCACATTTAATGCTAAGTTTATTTCAAGAGTTGCATAAATTGGCCCAGTGTAATATGCAAACCTATACAAACTCGTCGGTTACCATATTTGGGTGAAAATTTACGATATAATGACCATATTAACTGAGCGCCAGTAAACGTCGTCCAAATTTCTGATATGACTTTCATTTTATATTTAATGTCGTGTCAAGCAAACAAATTGGCATTTGTGCATGATGCATTGCGCACTTGCAAAGAAGTTAGCTTATACTGTTCCAGAATTATAAGTCATAATTATGGCGACCAAACGGCATTATGTCCTGCTAACTCTTTACTGATCTTATGATGTCGGCACTGCACTCAAAATCCTGGTTTTAGTAACCTCTAAAGACTTGGTTTTTTATACTGTTGTATAATATAATAACTTATGAAATACGTGTACATATATGAGATCGCATACACCAACTTTTTCGCATATCTGGACCAAATTTACAGTGGCTTCTGGGTGTAGTGCCGATTCACACTGATGTGGTATTAATATGTGTGAAAACATGTGTACAGGCGATTTCACCTTTCGACCTTCTTACTTTATCATATCTATCTTAACCAATATGAACTCACCTGTTACTAGAACACGTCATACCCTATACATACATTACTATTATTATTTGTTTTATGAAAGTCATTTTATATTAGCATAATAAGTGTGGAGATAAACATTTTTTTGCATCATATAATTTTACGCAGAATTTTCAATTACAAAGAACACACGTCTGAATAAATAACTCTTTATCTATCTGATTATTTGTGTTTATATTTTGGTAAATTTGTACTTTATAATAGCAAATTCTGTTTTTTTTAAATACATGAGGTTATTAGGCTATTTCTATTTTACAGGAAGAGAATCCGATTGACCATTATGAATCTGTAGCAAAACGTGACATAAGAGGGCTGCATGACAGTGGTTCAAATAATGTTCTTCAAATTCTGAGTGCACTGTTCAATGAGTAAGTTATGCAAAATAATAATTTTAAACAATAACTCGAATTAAACAGGAATTCATAAGAAATTAATAAAATCAAGTTGAAAACTATTTCACTTTGTACGTACACGCAATCTAAATATTTACACATCAAGTTGATCGATCAAAATATTTTTTAGCATAAAAAAATAAATCCAGGAGTTAAATTAATATTGTCGTAATAGATATATTTTAAACATACATTTAAATTAATTATTTTTATGTACTTTTTGCGGGTGCAAACACAAAATTGCATAACATAACAATTGCAGCTCATCTAATCGGAAAGTTATTGTCATTTTTGAAACTTGCTCAAAATTAATTCCACTGTCCATGTTATTGACACTCAAAGGAGAGATTGGAATTACCAGTTACATTTTAAAATCTACGATATGTAAGAGTCAATAATAAATAAATTAACAATTTACGTCATGAATTGTTAACAAAAACTGTACAGAATGAGAACTTTCACGGTCCGAAATCAGCCAGAAAAATAAAAGCTTTATTATTTGTATCAATAAGTTCTATTATTAGCGTTAGCACATTTGATTGCATTTTGAAAATCACTATCAATCAGTGGAATAAACTGTGATAATATTATTAAGATTTACAGTTTTCTAAAATTCAATTTTCAAAGTTATCTCACAAGTAAGCAACGATGTTCGCGAAAACGTCATTTAAAATTTATTTAACATGAGAGATATAGCTTATTTTTTTCAAGTATGAAAATGAAGCAAAATGAGAAAACGCAACTGGCATAGCAATTAAAAATAAGCAACAAGGCACAAAGTAAAGCCGAAAAATGATGCCTTTCAAACCATTTAAATTATGACAGATAATCCTAGATCACATCTTAAACTGATGGGCAGTTGACAAATAAACCTTTATGTGAATTGAAAATAATTTTATTCAAAGCAGAAAAACGAATTGAGAATTCATGACAGACTATTTGTTTTCATCCATTTTACAAATTAAAGTCAAATAAATTTATTTTATATTCTTATTTAAATTTCTGAAATAGTTTACAATGAACACTTGACGTTAAGAAAATTTGAATCAAATATGCTTCTGCTTTTCCAAGCATAACAGTTCATTTGATTGGTGTAGCCTATAATTATTTTTCAAAAATGACAGCCTTTTTAATTTGGCTACCGCAAAATTTGAGTTACTTTAGGCCTCGATTAGAAAATTTGAGCTTCAATCAGATTAGCCTTTACATTTCGATCCATCATTCAGGCCATCAAGTCATTTTTATGAGCAGTTCAATAAATTTACCTAATAATGTTAATTGTAATGCAAATGGCTACACGTCGTATTCGGATAAATTGAAATGAACCAATAATATCTCTCGTTGTTTCATTAAATGTATAGCCAAAATGGACATAAACGACATAATTAAATAAATACCAAACCCTATCTGTCATTCCTATCCAAGACACATAAATTCAATTCTGAATACTTTATAAAATGCATGTAAAATGCAGTGCATTCTATCAGTCGACATCTTTTTCATGCCCCTGGCAAATGTCATTTAATTTGTAAAACCAATAGATCTAAATGTTAAATTGCACTACTTTACAGAGCCATCGATCTTTACACTGTGCTGAAAAACTGACTAAGAAGACAAAATCTTACTTAAAATTTCATTTCTAAGTAAATAGAGATATTTCGTGTAAAATGCCAATCATACCTACCTGAAATTTTAAACAAACACTTAGGATGAATGACGTACAGTAGGATGTTAGTAGTTAAAACACTAAACTAGCTGTGAGATTATCATCAATTAATGCAATCGTAAATTGATCTATTTAAGAAAATCAATGAGCTTATTTTTACTAATTTTATTCAAATCACAACATGCATACACAATTAAGCAATCAATGATTGCACTGGTAATGTTAAAAATTCTTTAAATCACGTTTGCGAGCTTGAAATAAGCACAAATCCCATTATATTTAATCAGTCGTTGAACAACTGCCGTCAGTCACACGTACAGACGCGTTTCAACTTCCCATCATCATCGTCAGAGTAGAACGGCAAATTGACTAGCGAGATCATAAATGAATGTGATCGACTGAAACATTTGTTAAAAAATTGACAAAACAAAGGTAAAACTATATATGCAAACCTGTCCGTGGCTGAATAGGAAGAATTAAAACTTGTAAATATATTTGAGCATAAGCAGTTAAGGAAAATCTAAGGCTCTAATCATACCTTATTGAAAACATTAGTTTCTTTTAAACAACCGAAGTGAAAGTAATTTGGGCCATGTTATTGCTTATATACGTGACCGACTGGGATTACTAGCTGTTGCTAATGTTTTAAAAAAAGGCTCAGCAACATTTTTATAATCTGAAAATATGAGATAATATTAGGCAGATAAGAACTGTCATATTTTTAAAAAATTTCCCACTAAGTCAGATGTCCTCTTATTGTTCTTTTTGTTTAAGAAATTCAATGGATGACATAAAAATGAATATAAATGGCGTATCGCGTGACGACACAAAATATAATCTTCAACCAGATTTTATAACTGTACATCCTAATTACGAGCCTGGTAAGTAGTTTATTTGTTAAAAATCAATATAATTCACAAATTCAATTCAACGTCATGCAAATATTAAAAAAAGTAGGAGTTAAAAAGTTGGGGGGTCTGTGTTTTGTTTTAAGATTGATCGTAGTATAGTATTATGACCGAGAATATTGAAATTCTATAGACATTTTTGTAGTAAAGCAAGATTTTCTGGTTTCCATCGCACAGACGAAATGCATTTTGTTAATGAAATAGTTACCGTATCTTCGGTTCATAGTTGAGACAGATTTAGCCTCTATTCGTGTCGTGCCCAAAAGCTAACAATCTAAATCACTGAATGAGTATTATTTTCAATTTTATGCTATTTGTAGTCTAAACCAACAATATATAGACCATTTCTAAAATTAAAATTTAATGTATATACATTTTTTTAAACAAATACGTAATTGAATAGGAAGCAAAATTTACATGGTTTGTCAAGGAAAAACACATGTCGGACGTCTACACATATATTCAATTTGCATTAAATTTGTTGATATGAGCTCAAACTTCATTTCTTGGAGATAATATGCACAAAATTTTTGAATTTTTCAAATTATTTTGGACTTCGTCATCAATGCATGAAAGGCTAATAATTAGTTATTTGTATATTAACATGAGCTATTCTAAAATGATAAATACATTAATATTAGTAGAGAAACAACATTTAAGAGAATATGTTCTACTTATCGCCATTGACAAACTTGTTCAAGACCCGTAAATTACATTTGCGTTATCATTTGAAAAGATTGTACATATAGCCACGAAACCATGTAGGCTACTGATTAGTGCCTAGAATAGGCAAAACCGATGTTAAAGATAACTTATATTTGATTTCCTTTGCCTTTTTGGTTTGTACCAACAATATATAGAGAACAGAATACTTTCATTACGGTTTATTTCAATATTACTTTCTCATTAGTATTATTGTAGATACTCTATCTAAAAAAAGCACTCTAAAAGCAGTAGTTGCTGTATAACTAACAGGATTTTGCAGAGAACGGCTGCAATAACGTAGGGGAGAATTTGTGTGAATGTGAACGAAATGACTTCAGGACAAAATCACGTACACCACTTACTTATACCATACTTATAAGTGCCAAGTTAGTACCAAAATGTTCCGGAACTCAAGTTTGCGGGCTTTAAATTAACACCAGTCCCATTTTACCTAGCAAGTTGCAGAATCTATCAGAACTACAATCAGGCACATTTACTGATGCGTTTAGACTCCTATGATGATCATCAGAGAATATATACGTATATACATGCATGAATATATACATACTTCGGGAGATCATTCTTCCGAAAAGTGAAATCCTGTAGATCATACACGAATAACTGTCTGGTCGTGAATTTCCCCTAGATAACTTGAAGTAAAACAAAGTTGTAAACGATCTCATCTTGCGCATGCTCAAGGGTACCTTGTTGTGGTATTACGGAAATAGCACCATCAGACAACTACCTCATTACTTGTCATGTCATGCAGTGATGCCTGAGTGGTAATTGTTGATTTTCATTGGAAGAATTAACTCTAGCATTCTAATTTGTGTTTAAGACGGTGACAATTGTGTCAATAGTTTCTCTATAAGATTAATGATTCGCAATGGCACATTAGTTGTTTAATTTGTAAATGTCGTTAGCTTGAGTCGGTGTAATGTATATTTTACTATTTTTATGGTCAATTCTAAATTTGTGTTTTATGCTTTCTTGAAATTGCTTTGGTACTCAAATGTCTTGCATATTTTTCTATTCTAAAGCAATTGATTTTTCGGCAGCTTTTGTTAAATTTGTCCTACAAAACGCAGCGAAATTATCAGTATTTTTACGGAGTACTTAACAACATTGAGGCCAGATTCAGGTACACGTAAAGAAAGACTATCCATTCAACAAAGGGTCATATTAGTTAAACAAAAAGCTGTTATGCTAGAGCCGACGCCTGAGTTTATTTTGAATGGTAACTCAATTGTTTTTCCTCTTTGGTTATTTCCACGAACAAGTAGGAACTGAAAGTTTAACTTTATTGAACGCTTTTATTAAGTGGCTCTATCTAACTTGATTTCTATTTCATGGAAAAGTGCGATGTCAAAGTTAGGACAAACTCGTCGTCAAATTTGATATTTGCAAAATGATTGATTTAAACATAGGCACGGACAAGGATTTGTTGAAAAATTGTTCTTCAGCAAAGTGAGAGCCAGACAAATTTTAAATGCAAAATCTTAATTTAAATAATTGACTGCTGACAAGCATTGATTTTTCTCTACAAGTAAAAGGCACCTATAGTTATAAGAATTCTTGAAATTTCAACTCGAATTCTTTTAAATTAGGTTTCGCATCAATGATTTTTGGCATAATATTTAGTAGAATTCAAGCTTGTGTGTGCGTGTGTGTGTGTGTGATAGAGTAAATGAACAAAGAGCTAATGATCGTTATTTTGTAAAAGAAACAATCTACATAGCCTTGCATCTACGCCGCTCTCATAAATGAAATAAACCGAACGCAGGTCAGCACAGCATGAAGCACAAACCAGTCGCACACATAAAATATATGCATACGCTACACGAAACTTTTAATTTACTGGCGTGTTCCCTATTAACAAATTTAATTTATTTATTCACTTACAGGAGGGGCGGAGAACAACTCCTCTCATTATTCTTCACTCTTAATTTCATATATATATATATATATATATATATATATATATATATATATATATATATATATATATATACCGAATCTGTAAAGGATATCAACACTATAGCTATTGTGTTGGTACCCGATAGTAACGTTATATTTCCGAAAGGGTACATGGTCCTAAAACTATAATTGCCGAGTCGGCACATGGTACCACAATGATGGATTTCAATGTATGTTATAGTTCAACAAAATTGAGAATTACAATTATTTCTGAACACAGGTTACTCCAATAAATCCATACACTCTGGCCAGGATCTATATCAGTTATCACTTGCCGCGGTAATCATGACATCATTTAATTCAATGTATATCTGTTAGATACTGCTTGTTGCGGAGAAATAATATATATATATATATATATATATATATATATATTAGTTATAAAATAATTATGCACAGAACGCAAACCTAAACATTACTTAACGACTATTTCGCAGAATAATAAATGAAGCTTGGTTTTTACATGTGCATTTGTTTTGCTTGATTTTGTTTCTGTGTTTGTAATTTAAGTTAATTTATGCATATTTTTAATAATCTTTTTTTCACTCATAGACCATTTCCCATTGACGGCGAAAATTTTTTATTACTTATAATAAATATACATTTTAAATGTTTTACTAATGTATTTGCACATAAATACATGTATGTTCTTTAAAATCAATTCAAATAGTCCAGCCGAATGCTTGTCAAATTTGTTACTGCCGTCTGTAAATAATGCAGAATCTTATAAAACTACTTCGTTGTAAAGTTCACGCGAGCTTACAATTATATGTAGCGCAATTGTGGATGTGTCCCAACAATAAATTATTTACTTGCAATCTTCATCCACTCTAGTTGATAACATCCGTACAATCTGCGTACTTACGTAAGGTCAAAAACTTACACATGTTTGCTGATTATTATTAACAAGGTGAGGCACCAATATCTGTTTACAAATGCCAATTAGAGCAACTACTTTAGTTTTTATAATAGTCACGGTTCAACTGCACTGGATTCGTGAGTTGGAACAAATAACATGTTTTACTTTTCTATGCTGGTATCTAAGCTTATTTTAGATTGAATTTCTCGTTAGTTAAATTAATTCAACGCACGAGCAGAAACTGAGATTGACATATTACTTGTGTGTGACAAATTATTTCTATACAATTAAACAATCAATGATGGTAAAATGCTTTAAATCAAATTGGCGACCCTGAAGTAAACATCAATCCCATTGTAAATAACGAGTCGTCGAACAACGGTAGTTTTACTATGCTGTTCAAGGAATGGTTAAATATAATGGGATTAATGTTTACTTCAAGATCGCAAACTTGATTCAAAGAAATTATTTTTATGTTAATTTTGTAGCATTTTGAATTATATTAATGATTTACTATGAGAGATTCTTTAGTCATTTGGGCACGAATTCACCTTGAATTGCATATACATTTTTAATGCCTTCTAGTTTTGCATCGTGTATTAATATTTGGCATAAAGCGTATGCAGTAATTTTTTAAATAATGATTTTATCAACACTCAATCTATAGATTTAGAAAACATTAAGTTTTAAATAGATACCATAAATTCAGTTCAAATGAGTGAAAAGTCCAGTTATTTACCACCTTACATTAAAAAATTGAATAAGTGTAATTACCTATTTAACATTTCCAATATTTCATGTTTTCATGACAAATATGACGTTCTTTAAATCAAGGTTACGATATTCATGTAAACAAAAATCCCATTTTACATTCTTTTGTCCGATTAAAATGAGCATTTTAGAAGCCAGAAAAATCAATTCATCCAGTAGACGGGTTTCGTCCTTATTGGCAACTCTTAATGCAATGTCAAGAATTTTGACATAAACGGGCTCGATCTAATGCGCAACTGCTTCCGATCCTCTTATTCTATCCACTGCGCTATCCTGCCGCACAATTCATACAATTTCAAGATAAATAAAAGCCTACTAATTTGGTATCGTTTTATTGAGGTAGAGGCTATGCTGCATCTATTTCGACCGAACGTTCCATCACTTCATTACCAATGTGACATTATATAACAGACACAACGGTGCCCAGGGAAGTGGTATTGAATTGCACATTTATATATGTTATGTCCACCTATGTTGGATGGTCCACGTACATGTATGTCTTCAGTGTTTATAATTAGCGTATCGTCTAGACGAGCCTTAATTATGCCTAATTCTGCAGTTAAATTATTCATTTGAGAAGTCAATGCCTGAATCAACGTTTCCAACCCATCAGAAGCCATTTTAAATGTACGACAAATGCTTTATTTTTACTCAATTATATATAGAATTTTGCTCGCACAACGAGCATCGATTTAATAAAACAAATTTACACATTAATTAATTTATGTTCACTTCAGCTCGAAGTCTGCTTTTCTCATTGGGCTGACTGCTTCATTCTTATACGGGCGCTTCTGCGAGGAATTTCTGTGGAAATAATGTCTGCCCTAGATAAGACCCTTTGTTCATTATTTGTCTTAAAGGTGGCCATTGCCACATCTTCCCACCCTCAGGAATCGGCTTTCGCACTCTGCTTAAACGATCCAGTGCAACAGCTCGTGGTCCATCGGGCAGGCTAACAAAAACAGTATTGTGCTCTGCGGCCACCCTCTCCACGCGATACGGCCCATCATTGACAGCCTGCAGTGCCATGGGCTCGACCTTCGCTACCATTACATAGTCGCCGACCTTTAGGCGAGTGCGTGTCGGTTGCCTTGCATAGCCTTGTCGCTGTGTGGCGCTTCATATTCAGTTAACTGTTTTAGTCGTTCCTGAATATCCGCTATGGTGCAGCGCTCCTGGGATCCTTGGATTACCGGTTCACCTGGCAGTCTTATGTGTCCTCCATAGACCATGGTCGTTGGAGCGAATCCTGTAGCTGTTGAGACTGTAAAGCGCATGGCCCGCTTGACCAAATGTAATTTGTCTCTCCACGTTCCCGAGCTCTCGTGGCACCAACATCGCAGTACCTCTTTCATCGTCCTATGTACGCGCTCAGCTGTCGCATTGGTTTGCGGGTGATAAGTGGCTGTGCGGGAATGCTTTATGTCAAGGTCTTTGCACCACTGATTAAATTCTTTCGACTCAAACTGTGCGCCTTGATCGGTAACTATAACTTGTGGTGCACCGAATCGACTGAGCCATCGCTCTTCTAAGCACGTTATAATCTTTTCTGTTGTGATCTTCTTCAGTGGTACAAACTCGACCCATCGGGTAAACTTATCGACCATGGAAAACACATAGGACACGCCGCCGCGAGCTACCGGCAGTGGACCTACCAGGTCGATATGCAGAAACTCGTTCCGTGCAGTGGCATTGAAAGCAATCGGAGTGACTTTTTCTCGTTTTTGTGGTTTACAACGTTGGCATGTAGTGCACTGTTGACAATAGCTACGAATTTCTTTGGACATGCCAGGCCAATACAATCGTGACTGCAATGTCTCAATGAGCCGCCCAGCGCCGGGATGTCCTAACGTTTCATGCCAAAAGGCCATTAATTCTGTTCTTATAGATTCTGGCACAACCATTGCACTGTTTGTCATTCTTTCCGCACCAACAGGCCGTTCTGTAGGCTCAACGTTTTATATGGTGCAGACACCACCGTGCCGTTTTTTATTTGATTGACTATTTCCTGACAAGTGGCATCTCTTCCTTGTTCTTCAGGACCTTTATAAGCGGCGAAACCCGCACAGCGGAAATTCTGCTGAGCGCATCGGCCAAATGGTACCCGGGTGAATTGGAAATGACCTTGGGGTACTTGTACCGCTAACTTCCATCGGTCTTCGGACCGCACGCCTATTTGCCAAAATCCCTGTTTAAGATCAAGCACGGCGAACCATTTGCCTCCCGCTAGCTGTAAGAACAGATCACGCAGAGCCGGCATGGGATACGGGTCGGTTTAGTTACTGAGTTCAATTGCCTAAAATCAGCCGCCGGTCGGAGCGAACCATCCTTTTTCGTAACATAAACCATCGGAGCACGAAAAACAGATGATGACGGTTCAAGAACGCCGGCTTCTATCATTTCTTGGGTTGCTCGAGTCGCTGCTGCTAATTTCTTTGAGGAGCACCATATACTTTTGGTGGTTCGTAACCTTCATTTAGTTCTAGCCATAGCTTAAACTGGTCGACCGTCGGCCCTGGACGCTCGCTACAATCAGGCAGTTGGAATATAATGTTATATTGGGTTTGAAGATTCTTCCACCACCCAGGCAGACAACTGGTCTCCTCCTGCATCTTAGGGGTACATATAGACTTTATTGAACTTATTCCCTCAGGCCGCGATAGGCATACACGTTTATTTTGACAGTCTATCGTCTTAACCCATTTTCTAATGAAATCAAGTCCCAATAAGGGCGTTTGCGTATTCGAAACAACAAAAGACATATGATAGACATTTTCATTTATTAACAACTTCGTGTCCCACTCGCCCACAGCCACCATCGATGCGCCCGATGCCTGACATAAACTTGCTTTCGTAGGTTTTACATTGTTCAATGGCCAAGTCAATGGTAGTACCGACACATCAGCTCCAGTATCCAATTGCATTATTACTGGCTGTCCGTTGAAGAGTTCTAAAAATTTAACTTTAATGAAAATTCTTACATTTGGCAATGTTTCCCACACTTCCTTTTCTTCAAAGGCCATCTGGTTCGGACCACTTTTTTGTTTGATCTGCTGGTCTTCATTCGATCTACCCATCGGAGGCACCAAAGGATTAATATTCGTGCTCTGCTCTCTCCCACCTTTATTTGTGAGATTGTGCACCCTGTTACCC
>JAQBSW010001320.1:0-138968 GCA_029291075.1 Eudiplozoon nipponicum | reverse complement strand
AGATGAGTTCAAGTGTGAGATCGAAAATGATGGCGGATCGAAAGCAAACGTCGACCGACGGAGTCCTTTGTCGTGGAGATTGAATTGATGGAGCGTAGCATAGACCAGGATGGAGTCGACTAGATTGAAGCAAGTGAGTCATGCAGGGATCATTGGCGTCCGTTGAACGAGGTTATGATTGATGGAAGACGAGAGGGAGTCGATGACCGATGCAAACACTGCTAACAGAATAATATGGGAGTTCACACTTCGAAAGTAATTAAGCCTCGCAATTTCTCAAAGTTTGCTTATCAACTTATTTTGGTCTGTCATAAACTTGAACAGGTGACCGTCTAAGCGTTTTTCGAAGTGTGGCGCAGCAACATATATAGTAAGAAGCTCATTACCAAAGGTCTCCTACCGTTTATCGCGGTCATGAATATTTCGATTGTAAAACCAAATTGTCCTTAAAAGACCATTGTAGCTTTGTGAGTATTGCAACATCTAAGGCATTTGTGACTAGTTTAAATGGCTTCTCTTAGTCTACAGGTTCTATGGTGTTAATTTTAATTTGTATTTACTTAGACATATGTTGTTTTTCAGTTTCCTGGCTCCAGGTGATAGACTAATAAATTTTTAAAATGCTCTTCTGTAGCATGAGATGGTGTGTTAACGGTCAAGAATTCCCGCTAGATCTGTAATAAATCATCGATAATAATAATAATAATAATAACAATAATAATTTAAAAAAAAATTTATTTGGCATCAAAGTACAACTGGCCCACCATTAAATAACAAATCAAGGTTAGGATATGTGGAGGTGAATGAAATTATGACTAGCAAAGTATTTAATAGCAGGGGGGAAGAGTTGATGAATGGAAAAGTTATCATCAACTTCAGGATAGATCAAACTGGTAAAAAAATAAAAACGAAATTCCATTTGACTAGACAAGATCAATTGGAGTCCAGTCCATGAAGTTTCCGAGCATCAAAGAGGGATAGGTTGGGTCCGGACAGAAGAATTCAAGTGTGAGATCGAAAGCAAACGTCGACCGACGGAGTCCTTTGTCGTGGAGATTGAATTGATGGAGCGTAGCATAGACCAGGATGGAGTCGACTAGATTGAAGCAAGTGAGTCATGCAGGGATCATTGGCGTCCGTTGAACGAGGTTATGATTGATGGAAGGCGAGAGGGATTCGATGACCGATGCAAACACTGCAAACAGAATAATATGGGAGTTCACACTTCGAGAGTAATTAGGCCTCGCAATTTCTCAAAGTTTGCTTATCAACTTATTGTGGTCTGTCATAAACTTGAACTGGTGACCGTCTAAGCGTTGTTCGAAGTGTGGCGCAGCAACATATATAGTATGAAGCTCCTTACCAAAGGTGTTCTAACGTTTATCGCGGTCATGAAGATTTCGATTGTAAAACCAAATTGTCCTTAAAAGACCATTGTAGCATTGCGCGTATTGCAACATCTAAGGCATTTGTGACTAGTTTAAATGGCTTCTCCTAGTCTACAGGTTTTATGGTGTTAATTTTAATTTGTATTTACTTAGACATATGTTATTTTCTCGGTTTCCTGGCTCCAGGTGATAGGCTAAAAACTTTTGAAAATGCTCTTCTGTAGTATGAGATGGTGTGTTAACGGTCCAGAATTCCCGCTAGATCTGTAATAAATCCTCGATGATGATGATAATAATAATAATAGTAATTAAAAAAATATTAATAATAATAATAATAATAATAATTATATAATAATAATATATATAATTTATTTGGCATCAAGGCCAACTGGCCCGACCATTGAAATAACAAATCAAGGTTAGGATATGTGGAGGTGAATGAAATTATGATGACTAGCAAAGTATTTAATAGCAGGGGAGGGAGGAGTTGATGAAGGGAAAGTTATCATCAACTTCATGATAGATCAATCTGGTGAAAAATAAAGCAATTCCATTTGACTAGACAAGATCAATTGGAGTTCAGTCCATGAAGATTTCCGAGCATCAAAGCGGGATAGGTTGGGTCCGGACAGATGAGTTCAAGTGTGAGATCGAAAGTGATGGCGGATCGAAGGCAAACGTCGACCGATGAATTCCTTTGTCGTAGAGATTGAATTGATGGAGCGTAGCATAGTCCAGGATGGAGTCGACTAGATTGAAGCAAGTGAGTCATGCAGGGATCACTGGCGTCCGTTGAACGAGGTTATGATTGATGGAAGACGAGAGGGAGTCGATGACCGATGCAAACTGTTGGTGGATCGACAGGGCTTTTGAGATTCCGGTCTTCTGCTGAAACAAGAAGGAAAGAGATTGGATGAGCAAAACGTAGAAAAGTATCCACTATGTGGATATGATAGGGTGAAAAATGAGCTGAGAAGTGGTATCAGGGAGTCGAGAATGAAGGATTTAAAACCAGAGGGGTAAAGTGGAAAATTAGATGACTGCCTGGGAGATTTCGTCCTCCGAAGTCAGTAAAGAGAATAGCCCGGGGTGAAGGAAATGTTATGGATTGAGAAGGAACGAGTTTCGTTTCCATTCGGTCGTTTCACAAAGAAGTTTGTTGAAGAAGTACTTATGGGCCGCCTTTTTAAATTCGTGCTGGGGTAGGAGCTTTATGTCCGTGGGAAGAGCGTTGAATACACTAATGGCTTTGGAGACGAGATAGATTTTTTAAAAATATGTTGAAGGTATGGTCAGATTGGATAGTAGAGTTGCTAGAACGTGTGGCGTAGTGATCGGAGATGATCATGTCTAAGAACCTACGCAGTTCGCGCACGGCCCTGGGCTTCTTTACGTACTTCATGAAATGGATTTTATATTCTAAAGGTTTAAAACCGACTTATGAATATGTACGTCCAAGATATTTGACCAAAGATCATCCTCTTTTACTTTTATTAGATTTGACCTCTAATCCATATTGTTCAAGCCTGGACAAAACCGTTTCTCAGAGCTTGCGATGATTCTGACGCGACCAACAGAAAATAATTCGGACGTCTTTTTGCACCCTTGCAAATGGATAGTTCTGCAGAACTTCTTCAGTCAAATGCTGGAATGTCTGACTGGCATTTGTCAAACCGAAAGATATTTGAAATTTATGTGATTCCCTCTCTGAAAATGTGATTGCGATGAGTAGTATAAAACTTTCCTACATCGGTGTCTGATACTAAGCTTTCTGGAGATCTTCAGTTGGATAAACCGCATATTTCATTGGGTCTCGGAGAAGAATATTCTGGTTAAGGAGAGGATAAGTGTCACTTATAGTCTCTGAGTTTGTTAGACGATAGTTCCAACAAAGACTCAATTTTCTCAGTTGAGGTTTTGGAGCCACCACTGTTGAGGAAGCATAATTGAAATTTGAGCTCCAACAAATTTTCCCGTTCGCACAATTGGTGAAATTTGTCAACAGACGTCTGTTGTTAGTGTTTGGCCAATGGTTGGGACTTGGGAGCACAATGTGTAGCAATAGCCAAATTTTTGGCTTAGAACGCTCTAATTTTCCTATCTAGAGTTGAAATGAATAAAACAGAAAGTCCTCGCAGAAGTGCACAAAGTAAGACGAATCAGTCACTCAATGATGCAAGCAGAATTCGAGTCGCAGAAAGAAATATCAAATAATAAATATTTGTAATTTGATTTATTTACATGACGCATTTTAAACAAGCAAAATCATATAAATTATTGAATAAAAATAAAGCGTTTTTTTAACAATGGCTTCTGACGGATTGGAAAATTTAGTACGAGGATTGTCTGCACAAATGAATATTTTAACTGTGGAGTTAGAGATAATTAAGTCTCCGCTGGAGGAAAAAGTTATAATAAATTCTGAGAGATTCCGCATAATCAAACCAACTAATACAGGTTAAGTCAGCAATGGCGTTTGCGTTCATGAGGCAGTAGATAGATGTATGACAGTGTTTTCGTCCGAATCGATGGGTTTTTTCCGACCGAACTCAGAAATTATGCATACGCTTCCACACTTGGATGTGAAAAGGCCACAATTGTAGTTCAACATTTTGAAGCCTCTGTTTGAACGTAATAATTTTCATTAGAAGCATATATTGTGCGCGTAGCTGTCCAGGAATTAGCTGACCGGACACTTGCAGTCCAATTGGAATTGTCTGTCAACCCAAAGTAGCGAGAAAAGAAAAGAAAAGTATTGAATTATTTTCAAACCAAGTCTCAGGAGTTGATTTTGGAATTGTAAAGGCTCAAAATCCTATTGAGTAATATGCTCCATGATACCATGGCACGCAACAAACAGTAGTTGTCCAAGTTAACCGAGTCTTTGCCGTGGTTGCAACCGCATGAGGTCATCATGTTTATGTTGCTGGATTCTACCAGATATGGCGCAATATTAAGTGCGCAGAAAGAAATCAGACTAGAAAGTTTGTACATTATCACCATCACATTGGTTGCGCCGGCACAACACATAAGTCCCGATACAATATGCAACAGGGCGATATACATTTTTATAATTCTCCGCGATATATTCAGCGAGTCTGGGACGGACGGTTGCAGCCAGTGGCTTGGAAGCAAAGTCAATATATAAAGATACCAGGTGCGACCAATACATCGCCTAAGGAGCAGCAAAATTAATACAGCCCTCTTAAAGGACGACCATTTCATTGGGGAAATAGAGTCCACCATTTTACCAATAATGATGGTCGGGATCATGCCAAAAAGATAAATCATTTGGAGGCTCAGATTTGTGGATCCAGAGGGAAAGACATAAAGAGCCCACTAAAAATTGTTCAGAATTATATGGCGTTCGAATTAAAAGATGTATGAAAAAGTTGCCACACGTAAGGTTTTTTATTAAATGTAAATTTTAAGAAATATTCAACGGACAGCCAGTAATAACTAAATTGGATACACGAACTGACGTGTAGGTATTACCAATGACTTGGTAGTTAAACAGCGTAAAACCTACGAGAGCAAATTTTTATCTGGCATCTGGCGTATCCATCGTGGCTGCGGGTGAAAGGGAGACTAATTTATTAATAAATGAGATATCTACTAAATGTGTTTTGTTGTAGCAAATACACAAACGCCCCAATTGGGATTTGATTTTACTAGAAAATATAATAAGACGATATGTCTCTAGATGAAGGAAAGCATGATTTCCATAATGTCGAGGAGACCAGTTGTTTGCCTGGGTGGTGAAAAACAGTTTCAAAGCCAATACAATAAAACATTCCAACTCCCAGATTACACCGAATGTCCAGAGCGGACGGTCAATCGAATTAAACTAGGAATAGAATAAAATAATGATTAGAAACCACAAAAATTATATGGTGCTTCACCAAAGAAACCAGAATCAGCGACTCGAATAGCACAATATATGAACCATTCGCATTTATTTTTCGTGGTGCCTTGACTTACATTACGAAAAATTATGGTTGGCTGCGACGAACGGCTGATTTCCGGCAAGTAAAAATATACCTGCTTCGAATAACTTAGCGGGTCTGCGTGATTTGTTCCTACAGCTAGCAGGAGGAAAATGGTTTCCAGTCCTTGACCTTAAACAGGGAGTTTGACAAATTGGCGTTCGGCGGAATGACCGAAGAAAGTAAGCGGTGCAGGCACCCAATTCACTAAGGTATCATTTGATCTAAAGAACGCACCAAAATTGTTTCCAAGAATGATGGACTCTTTCATGTCCAACTTACTTTTACAACATCTTACGTTGACGAAGTTTTCATATTGGCCACTACGGAACACAAATTACGTATTGTCGGGTGGAACGCATCGACCGGAGAGAGCGTGTTTGCGGGTTTTCAACTCTTTCTCTAATTTGGAAGGATATCGGGTTTTATTTTGTTTTTAATTTCAGATTCTCGGGATTTTTTGTCTGATCTCATTTTTAGTTTACACCAGGAATCTACCTACACACATTTTTTCGGATTTTACCTTCAGTTTTCAAGGATCTTTTCCTAGCCCACCCGATTTCCATTTTTATTTTTATTTTTATTTTTGAAATTTTAATACCCATTCTTTTCTTTTTTTCCTCTCATCAATATTTCTGCTCTTCTATCTCACTCCACCATGAACCAGCCCTCGTCGCAAGCCCCCATCTCCCCGTTCATCACCCAAAAGCTTATCTCTAACATCACTGACCTCCAACAGCAAATGGCGGACATCTCAGGATTAATTGGAGCCCTGACAGGCAACCTTTCATTATCCACTTTTCAACCCCATTTGTTGCGTCAAGCTGATGCGTTTCTGAATGGGGTAGCCAGGGAGGTTGCCCTGAGAAATCAAAACAAGAGAAACATCTTTTTATGGTCCCCGCTCTCCCCTCTCTCAAAGGATGCTCTGGCCTCTGATATGATCAGCCAAATAGGAGACAACTTTAGCCACCTTAAAGAGATCTCCTCGGGTAAGGGTCAAGCATTTATTCTCTCCTCACATAAAAGACTATCTGACGATGAGCTTCGTCACCTCAAATTGCACTCGCCCACTTTAGCATCCGGGAAAGTCAAACTAAAGCGAGATCATACGCTACTACAGAGGACCCTAGAGAAAGCCCAAACACATCAACCCGACACCACCCCCCCACCTCCAGCTCATCGCGCCTTTCCGGGCTGGAGCAATCCAAAGAAAAGCCGCTCTGTTCACGGCGGTATCCTCGGTGATGCACCTTCCTCCAGACCACCCCTGCTGACTCCCTCCCGATTTGAAGGCCTCCCTCTCACTTTTAGCCCTTACTCCGCAACCAGCCCTCCCTCTCAGTCTCAAGCTCTACCACGTCGCCGAGGCCGACCACGCCGCGCCAAGCCTCCTAACAACGAAACCTCTCTCCCAAGTTCGTCCGCAAGGTCCACATCTCCACGACAAGCTATTCCTGGGACGGATGCCACCACCCGGAGACCGAACAAACGTAGGTCTGCCAAGGCCAATTGGGACTTTGACCCAGCCCCAACAACCTTAACTCCCGCTATTGAAACCATTATCGACCCCAGCCAGGACTGCAGCGTCTCAGCTCCTGATCAGTCACTGTCCCCGCTCTCCCCATCATCGCAGCTTCAGAGTGCCCCCTCGAGCCCAGACTTCTCGCCCCCCTGTTGCTTTCAAACCCTCCAACTACCTCACCCACCTGACAAACGAGGGACAAAAGAAATCCACATCGATGCTGACCACTCCATCCTTGTCAATGAGCGGTCAGTCACCCTCATCAGCCCTAGATCTCGTCCCGCCCGCCAGCGGAAAGCCCCCGCACGCTTCTCCTCCCCGATCTAACCATCCCTCTCTCAGAGCACTCTCCGCAATTCTCATCAATTGCAGATCACTTACGCCAAAAATCAATCATCTACGAGCTTTTCTATCCTCTAACGAGATAGACATTTGCTTTCTTGTTGAGACCTGGCTGTCCCCTTCCATCCACTGTGATGATCTCTTCCTCATTCACGGATACACGTTCCTTCGTAGCGACAGAACTGTCGGTCGCGGGGGTGGTCTAGCCGCCTATGTCCGATCCCTCCTTATGCCCAAACGCTTATCGACATCGAACACTCAAGGATTGGAATTTTTCTCGTTTCAGCTACTAATCCATAACCAAAGCATATCTACCTGTGTTGTCTACAGACCCCCTAATCTCTCACTCATCGACGACACTCGCGGGGCCCAACTCCTTTCTACTTTCTTCTCTCTACACTCCGATCGGTACGTCGTTGTGGGTGATCTCAACCTCCCCTTGGCTAATTGGCATAACCTAGCTTCGGAAGGTCACCCACTGCTTCGACTCTTCGCGGACAACTTGCAACATCAATTCGTGCACTTTCCGACCCGAGGGCACAACCAGCTGGATTGTGTACTCTCCAACAACGAGGTGACCGATGTTCACTCTCGGGAGATCTTCCCTAATCTTGATCACTGCCAGGTATCCTTCCTCTTACCTCTCTTATCCTTCACCCCTCGAGAAGACACACATTCGTTCAGGCGATTCACCAACTGGGAAGAGTTCCGCCGACTCTGTGACGCTGTTAACTGGAGGGACCTCTTTCTCCCAAACAATCTCTCCTCGTGCTTTTCCGAAGTTCATAACATCCTATCCTCCCACTACAACTCCGCCACCTCTATTCAAAACGTACATTCGACGAATAAGTTGAACGCTCTGTTTAAGGCACGGGACAACCTAGCACGCAGCTCTCGTCTACGCACTTCGTCACTTGCCCGCGCCCTCGCTCTGAGACGCATTGATGGACACATTAATCAGGCTATCAACAAACAAGCGCTCCACATCGAAAGACGCATCCGCTCAGCTCCTAACCCCCGGGCAAAATTCGCCATCATCAAACACCAATTGTTGCAAAAGCCCAAAACCTCGTATATTAACTTCTCTCAGTCAGACGACCTCTGCTTCGCTAACGATTATCTGACTCACCTTCTCGACTCATTTTCCACTCCCACTCCGCCTGTTGAGATGTTAGACAACGGAGACTCCGAGAACCTACGCTGGTTCTACGTCTCTCCGGCTTCCGTCGCCCAAGCAGTTAAAGACATTAAATCTAAACACCAATTTGATCAATACGGTGTCTCGGTCAGCATGATTGCTCTGCTTGGCTGGAACGTCTTCTCTCTAATTGCAGATGTTATTAATCATTGTCTCGAAACCACCTATCTTCCCCCGGACTGGCTTTGCTCGACGATCTCTCCTATCCCCAAAAATGGCACTTCCTCGATCTCATCATTTAAAGATCTCCGCCCCATTACTATCGTACCTTCTTTCACCAAAATCTTCGACAGGATCTTATACAACCTAATCTACCCTTTCATTAAGTCTCATGTAAACTTCTACCTCCTTGATGATCAACATGGATTTCTGAACGGCCGCTCATCTTCCACCAACTTAGTTAGTGTTCTCGATCATTGCTACTCTTCTTTCTCTAAAGGGCTTCAGTGCACTCTCCTCTTCCTAGATATATCCAAGGCTTTTGACTCGCTGTCATTTTCAGCAATCGAATCTGCCTTAATGAGAAGCGGTATCTGCGGCAACGTTCTCAATCTTATCAGTTATTATCTTCGAAACCGATATGCGACAGTAAAAGTTGGCAGTAGTCACTCGAGGCCAACCCATGTCCGATCCGGTGTTCCCCAGGGCTCCGTACTTGGTCCCATTCTCTTCAACCTTACACTCGCACACATACAGGTTGAAGACAATCTTTTCAAGCTGTTCAAATATGCGGATGACATGGTTATCGTATTCAGCAACCCCACAACATCCAACCCTTCCTCACCCCTTATATCGGAGCTCCTATCTTCGCTCCACTTGCAACTCAGCAGAATCGGTCTCAAACTAAATCCCACCAAAACTCGCTTAATGAGACTCTCGTCTGATCCATTCTGCTCTATCCCGGTTGCCAACTACCCCCTCGACATAGAAATAATAGATTCGGCCAAACATCTCGGCATCCATTTCTCTAAGTCCTTAGACTTCTCCCCACACCTTACACACACTACTTCCAAACTCTTCAAATGGGCCCGTCTGATCTGTTTTAAGACTAACAACCCCACTCTCCAACTCACATTATTCAAGGTCTACGTTCTGCCCCTCATTTCTTACGCCAGCGAATTCTACTGTCCTCTCACCCTCGCCTCCTCGTATACTATTGAACAGGTATCCTCCAGATTTCTTAAGCGAGTCTTCCCGAAATGCCAAAATTATAGGGAACGCCTACTTCTGGCTAACCTTCTTCCGCTTTGGTTCACACGTCACCTTCGAGTCATTTCTTTTATCCATAAGATCTCAACTTCCCTACCACTCTCCAATTTTGCCCACCCAAGTCACCACTACGCCACACGTTCTAGTAACTCTTCTATCCAAGCTAACCATACCCCCACCATATTTAAAAAAGTATATCTCTTCTCCAAAGCCACTAATGTTTTCAACGCTCTTCCCACAGATATAAAGCTCCTATCCCAGCACGAATTCAAAAAGGCAGCCCATCAGTACTTCTTCAACAAACTTCTTTGCGATACCACCGATTGGAAACGAAACTGGTTCCTTCTCAATCCATAACATTTACTTCTCCCCAGGCTATTCTCTTTAACTTCTCTAATCTTCCACTTTACCTCCTTGGTCTTCATCCCTTCTTCTTGACTCACTGATACCTCTTCTCAACCCATTCGCGACCCCATCATATCCACGTAGTGGATACCTTACTAAGTTTTCCTCATCCAATTCTTTTCTTTCTTGTTTCAGCGGAGGACCGATAACCCAACAGGACATCGACTTTCCCTGGCCTTCCTTCAATCACAACCTCGTTCTACGGATGCCTGCGACCCGTGCAAGAAGCTCGTCTTCAATCCGACTGATTCCATCCATGTCCTGGCTATGCTCCATCAACTGAATCTCCACGACAATGGACTCCATCGACCGATGTCTGCCTACGATCCGCCATCTTTATTATCTTTATTTTCGAACTCACTTTTACCTAGAAGCTCTGACAATTCATGGACTTTCTCCAATTGATCTTGTCTAGTCAAATGGAATTTTGTTCTTATTTATTTTTCACCAGATTGAACTATCTTGACGTTTTTATAACATTTCCCTTCCCAAACCCCCCTGCCATCAAATACTTTGCTAGTCACAATTCCACTCACCTCCACATATCCTACCCTTGATTTGTTATCTCAATGGTCGGGCCAGTTGGCCTTTGATGCCAAATAAATGTATTATTATTATTATTATTATTATTAAATGGATGCCACATGAGCTCCACCGAAAAAAAGAAAAAACTATCAGAGTTAAATTATTCAGTATATGACTGAAAATAGTGTGTAGTGTATGGCAGGATTGATCAGTGGTTAGAAAACTGGATTCCGAAGCAGACGTGCCCAGTTTTGCGCCCTGGCCGCGGCAAATTCTGACCAGTACATCATGAGTTCCCAATAAGGACGAAACCGGTCTCATGGATGAATTCTTTTCTTCACAATAAAACTTATTTTGCACTGACAAAATGTAAGCGCATAATGGGTCAGGTGTTTATATCAAGTTCGCAACCATGATTATAGTAAATGTTATGAGCGCCCGCGAAATCAATGTCCATTTAATTATATAAATGTCCAATTTAATACCACTTCCCCATCTTGTGTGGTGTCTGTTCAGTAATAACAGATTGTGGATGGTTAGTTGGTACATTTGTTCTAAATATATGCTATATGAGCTTCACCAAAAAGAGAAAAAAACTAATAGAATTAATTTTTCAGTATATGACAGAAAATTGTGTGTGGTACATAGAAGTATTAATAAGTGGTTCGAGCACAAGATTCCGAAGCAGACGTGCCCAGGTTCAATCCCTGTCCCCGCGAATTTCGGCCAGTACATGATAAGTTCCAAATAAAGGCAAAACCGGTCTACTGGACAAATTGCCTTTTCTTCACAATAAAACTTATTTTGCACTGACAAAATGTAAGCGCATAATGGGTCAGGTGTTTATATCAAGTTCGCAACCATGATTATAGTAAATTTTATGAGCGCCCGCGAAATCAATGTTCGTTTAATTATATAAATGTCCAATTTAATACCACTTCCCCATCTAGTGTGTTGTCTGTTCAGTAATGACAGATTGCGGATGGTTAGTTGGTACTTTTGTTCTAAATGTATGCTACATGAGCTCCACCAAAAAGAGAAAAAAACTGATTTAATTATTCAGTATATGACTGAAAATTGTGTGTGGTGCATAGAAGTATCGATCAGTGGTTCGAGCACAAGATTCCGAAGCAGACGTGCCCAGGTTCGATCCCTGTTCCCGCAATTTATGGCCAGTACATGATAAGTTCCCAATAAAGGCGAAATCGGTCTAGCGGACGAATTTCCGTTTCCACTCTATACAATTCTTAGTTTATACTGATATATGTAAGTAATATATGGGTCAGGTGATTGTATAAAGACCGCATACTTGACTGTAATAATTGTTATCACCGTCCGCGCAACCAATGGTCATTTAAGGCAATTTAATTATTATGTTTTTCTTTCAATATGTCTTTCTAGATTGTAATGTTGGAGTGCAGTGCTGTGTGGTGAGTACTCCGCCATAATTATTACCATATAGTAAATTAACTACAAATCTGATTGTCATGAATGATAATTTTATTTGTGAGGACACAACAAACATTAATAAAGAAGTCTCAGCTCTTAGCCTAATAGAATTCCATGGAAACGTTAGTTCATCAAATTCCAGTGTACTATTTGTCTAAACGTGCATGAAAACATCAGAATGATACGAGTATGTCATTGTTGAGGCTTTTCGTATGAAATAAGGCAAGAGCCTTTACAAAATATCGCGATTGTGCCAGTTGAACTTTTATCAGACTGATACCATACAGATCTGAAAGACATTTGAGAGAATCATGAACACACAGATGATAATTCGAACTCATCGAATTTGTTATACAATAGATTAATTTGTTGTAGCATGGATGGTTTTACCAGAGTATTTTAGGATGAAAATGGTCGGATTGAGCGAAAATATAATAGCAGTCATTAATAGCTAAAGTCAGAACCTGGATGGGTGGCGCAAATTTGCGAGCTGTTTCATTTGTAAAATATTTAGCGTCAACTCCATTCAGAATTTTTCGGACGTTTATGTTCAAGTAACCCTAGGAATAGAATAATTCAAAGTTTATTACTGAATTAACAGCCAGGCTCCGAGCTACATAAGAGGTCATTAACATAACGAATGTAGACAAACCAAGTAAACTCAGAGGGTTCGAGGGCTTGTAGAAACTTCAAGAAATAAAATTACACGCAGTAACAGCAGACTCATTAATGATGTAGCCGTTCAGGGAAATATACGAAGACTCGTTTAACTGTACAGAAGTGGTTTGTGGTCTACGATAAAAAAGGCGTGAAGTGAGTCCACTGCAATCTGTGGGGCGGCGGGCGGCTGTCCCTTTTTACACTAAAGTGTATCCGGATAGAAAGACAATACCAAACCTCTAAAGATAAATACCTCGCATGTAAATGCAGTAATCAAATTACAATATGAGCCTTAGAGCTAGTGCACCATAAAAACTTCACGGTGTGAATATCGGGGACATACTGATGTCCAGTTCGTAGACTACGGCAGCGACATGGTGCACCATGTCCGCGGGAAAGACGGTTAGATTCAGTTTTAGTGGAGATCTTGAGAACGTCCCCGAGCTTTACATCGATAAAATCGTAATTCGGGATTGAGTTAACTAGAATTTCATATTGACACAAGGGCTGTTGGGAGAATAGTTTGGTAAGATGTGGTGGAAACAAATTACCTTACATTTGATTATCAACTATGGGCCATCAATGATGATCAGCTAAGTGTTAATTGGATGAAAAGGCCGCCAGTGACATTAGGGTGTATAACTTAATTTTTTGGATAATAGCGTAATGGTTCATATTACAGACTTCTAAAATCCATTGCAATCATTCATTAGATTTCAATTACCAGTCTATTGGAGAAAGCACAAGAACGTCGACGAATATTGAGTGCGGAACACCAGTGGTTAGGTCGGTTCGCCAGCAGTCGATCAATTTTGTTGAAATTATTGCCATATACTTGGCTGTCTTTAAACCATTCAGTGATATGCAAAATTTGGTAAAGACAGAAATAGGGCACGAACTAGAAATAGTATTTATGTTGCCTTGTTCATCCAAAGATAAAACATAGGCAACACACAAGAAACAGAGTACAGGTGCAGAATTTCCGTAATTGTCTAGAGGGAATTTTTAGGATGTCAAAATTCAAATTTGCATCCCTAAAACCCTACTCCAACATATGTGTTGTGAGGTTTATTCAACTCTAGATCTCCGTAAGGCGTGTACAATCTTGAATTGATTTGCAGCATATATTAATTTGGTTATTATGTGCAAAATCTATTTTACTCACACGAGGTTAATTTTTTGCTTGTCGGTTGGATTTCAGTGTTGCGTAAAGAGTACACAGTTCTCGTGTCTACTATATGGTTAATAAAATAAACTTTTAATTATCGTGGAGGACAATCTTAATTATAAAGACAGAAAGTCTTAGCCATGTAGACCTTGGTGTAAATGCTTGTTCGTCAAATTCCAATATACATCATGATCACAGTAGACCAGACGCATACACACACACACACACACACTCAGACTGATACGAGCTTGGCGTCTTTGGAGTTCTCTTTAGGAATTATGGAAAGAGCTTCTAAACAAAGTCCTGATTGTCAAAACATTATCATAATTAAAAATCAGGTTCACATAAAAAATATTTCTAAATCACATCCGATTGACCCTGGTCGATAAAAATAACGGAAATTTGGATTGTCTCCGTGCCTTATAACCAAATGAAAATTCTGACTTTAGTTACAGCACCAAAGATGTGTAAATTGCATTCTGATTGGTCTATTTTTGTGTTTCGAATATCAGGCGTTCAGATTATTTCAGTGCTTTCAAATAATATAAAATTGCCTTAAATAATTTCCAATACAGAGGAATTCTAAATACCTTTATGTTTGCCTTGTTTTATATTTCCAAATATGCATCGAGGCTTTAATATATCTCAGTGTATTTTAAACTAAAATATTTATATATTAAGCTTTAAGTACGAATACTTCTGAAATACATCCTGTTTGGTTCTTCTTTGTTGTTTGGCATTAACTTAGAGCATTTAGTTTATCTTATTTCATTTTGAAATAGGTTATAATCCTGAATATTCCAAAATCAGGCTTTGAGTGGCCTCATGTTAGTGTTTAAACCAATATTTGACATTTATAATACAACAAAATCTTTAAAACTTGCATATTTTCTAAAATAAGTGCTCATAAATAACATCTTGATTGGCTTAATTTCTACGATTCGAATAAAAATATGGCGTTCATAATTTTTCAATGGCCATTCAAATCATATAAAATTGTTTAGAATAAGCTCCAATACAAATATTTCCAAAACAATTGCTGATTAACCATATTTCGGCGTTTCAATTTAATTGTAACGCGCGGCACCGCGTTACAGCCCAACGAGCTCAATTTTGACAAATATGGATTTCCTTAGGGTCACATATACGAATTCTGGTTTAAGACAACTATTCTCTTAACTGTGATTTTTGCAACAATCTCTGTCAGTTTCAAGCAGTTTTAATTTAGATTTCTTGAACTACAAATTTATTTGTAATTAATGGGGTATTGTTTAATAATAATACACACTCGCGCGCAAAACACCGGTAACATGCAATGGATTTATGTGACATAACGCTCAAAGCCAGGATTTATATATTTTCAGTGTTTTTCTTTTAAACCTGCCTATCAACAACTCTGCTAAGGCATTCTGGATTTATATTTTCTTTCCTTTTCAATCATTCACATAAAATTACGGACTATTCTGCCGAGACATTCTGGATTTATTTATTGCGTTTGTTGTGACTACTTTTATACGAGATAGTAACTGGTGTTGACAATATATTATTTTGTTTCCGTCTAGAGCACGGCCAATTTGGACTAACAGTGAATTTTAATTTGCTTTGCAACATAGAGTACAAAATACGTATGATGATTCGACTTAGCCTTCTCGCATCACCCATTGGAAAAATGTCTTGGTCTAATCGTAAGCACGGCCCTTAACATCAGCTACCAGGCATTTGTAGGAATGGTATAGCATCACTAAATAAATAGCAACCCCACAAAACCTCTTACAATAACCACGAAACCTCCTACATAATATCAGGGGCTGATAATATCTAAGAGTATTGTAATCCAAATAAGTTAGCGAAGTAAGGTTAAATAACAAAGGCCTCTAAAACTTTCCCATTGGTGTTTGTTGTAAGTCGTGGGCAATAGAATATCTCTAGGTTTTTGAAACATCAAAGTATCTTAAACAAATCATGGTGCTTATAGGCAATATTATGGTGTTTCGAATAAATCTTATGCTCAGTTAATTTGAAAATATAAAAAATGTCTAAATGACGCCCTCATTTAGACTATTCTAATGTTTTGATTACATTTAGAACGCGAAGATCTAAGTGCTTCAAAATCATATAAATTTATCCGGAATATGTTGTAAAAACAAGATATTCAAACAAATCTCAAATGGCCCTATTTTAGTGTTTCAAATAAACAGCGGAGCTTAAGAATATTTCACTGTATTTCAATTCGATAATGATTTCTGAAATAAGCTCTAACAAAGAAGGCTACCAAGACACGCTTTGATTTGCAATAATCTAGTTTTTAAAAAAATAAATATCGGGCTTTCGGAATGCCTGTTTCTTTGAAACCGATAATTGTTTAAAATAAGTTCTAAAACCGTAGGTATAAAAACCACGTATTGATTTTCCATACGTTTGTGCTTTGCATTAGAATACCTCAGATCCTTTAAATCAAATGAAAATTTCTTAAATATGTTCCAATATCAAAGATTTCTAGATTAATTTCTGATTGGACCTATTATAATATTTGGAATAAATTTGGGGCCTTTAATGTATCACAAAAACTTATAATGCTATGCCTGTTCTGAAATGAGCGCTTATATAGAATAATAAAAAGCAACTACTGTTTGGACACATTCTTCTATTTCGAATGAATATCGGGCCTTTAAATTGTACAAAGCGTCTTATATAAGCTAAAATGATGAAGATTTCTAAATCAAGCCGTGTTTGCCATATTTTTCTTCAAGTAAATAATAGGCACTTTTGGATAGCTTAGTGTATCCATACCGTAAAATGTTTGTGAAATAAGTTCTAATTGTTAAGTCTTTAAACTACGTCTTGATTTTCGCCAATATCATGAAACAATAGTTAGCGTTGAGAATATCTCAGTCCATTTAAATCCAATGAAACTTTGAAATAATTTATGAATCTGAACGTTTCTTAACAACGTCGTGATTAGCCATACTAGAGTTTTTTGTTTAGATAGCGGACATTTAGTATATCTCAGTATACTTTAATTCGATAAACAATTCAGACAAAAGCTGTCAAACCGAAGGCTACTGAATCATGTCTTGAACTGCCCCATTCTAATGTTTCCATAGAACTCTGGCCTGTAGAATAGCATGTTGCCTTTAAAAATACGAATGTGTCAGAAATATGCTCTGGTATTAAAGATTTAGACGATCGCCTGATTTTCACTATTCCCGTGTTTCGAATAAATAACCACAAAAATTGTCTAAAATACGCTCCAGTACCTAAGATAAATTAATCAAGTTATAGACCGATCATTTATAGTGCTGCGACTATTTTTTAGAATACCTCAATGACCATTTATCTGACAATATATAGTAAATTAAGAAATCAAGCCAGACAAGTAGCGGCTATAATAACAGAATTTAGAGACTATTAAATAAAAAGTATTTCAAAATTAATCGTATTAAAGCAGAACGGATTATTAGATCCCGTAAAAAATATAAATTCAGGACAGGCAAGTAATTGGCCGCCAGAATTTAATTCTGCAACGACGCGCCTAGGCAACACAGCCCTCCGCAATTCGAGGTCACCTACCACTAAAAATGAATGGATTCATATATCCATGTAGCACTGGAGTCTGCAATTAACGTTACAGGCCACGAACAAAATACTGGAGTCATCTTATTCGAGTGCGTCAAGTGCACTTCTGGTTTTCTTCACTGCATGGTGGCCTCTCATGCATTCGTCGCTATAACATCGATGAACGTCGACTCGATTTCATTAGGAAACTTAAATGACCAGCATTCGGCTGCTGAACCCCCAAAACACTATTTTTGAATTCATTAAATCAAGTTCGCCAGCTCGAAATACATACCTATCCAGTTGTATTTAACCAGGCGTCAAACAGCATAGCAAGACTACCACCAGTCGCAAGCACTGACGCGTTTCCACCTTCCATGATCATCATCAGAGTTCGACGGCAAACTGACTAGCGAGGATCAAACCAAATTTCATATATATTTATATGGAAAGCACCATTAGTTGCGTCTTTCACCTCAAGTATTCCCGCATACATTTTACTTGACTGATAATGTCGGCTGCACAATTTCTATGCAGTCACGAACATTATCTGTTTGCAGCTTTCGCCACACACAACATAACAAAACTACCGCCAGTCGCACGCAATGACGCGTTTCGACCTTCCATGATCATCATCAAAGTAAGACGGAAACATAAATGAACAGCATCTGACTGCAGAATCTACAAAACCATAATTTCGAATGTTTGCAACAGATAACGATCCTTTCGAATATCTGAATTTTTAACGAATTTCAGTCAAGGTGCTACGCTAGCCACGGTTTAACATTAGCAGTAGTATTTTCTGTGCTTTCTGCATACGATAATCCTATTATTAGACTTTATTCTCATAAAAACAGTTTTTCTTCCACTTCAGATTATTTGGCTGATTTTATATTGCTGCAAGTTTGTCCAACCCAACATTCACTGTTTTGGTGTTTGCCAGAGGCGTCTTCCTCTTAACTTTGTAATGAATCCAAACCAGTGTTATTTACCAAATTCGGGATTTTATTCGTAGAGATGTTTTCGTGATGCTACAATTCCTGCAGAGTTAATTGCTATCCAGACACATTTCCAGACGATTTTACTCTAGTAGACTTTATCGTTATTACAGATGACTTCGTGAAATTACAAGGAGAATTGCTATTACGTTGCTAATAATGCCTAGTTTTAAACACTCTACGTTATTATTAATAGAGCACAATGGCGTAATTTTTAATTAACGATGTACAACTGCTACTCATCATCAAACACACTCATACACAATCCCATTTTGATTCATATTTTGATCTTTGAGTTGTCAGGATATATGGACACTGTTGCCAAATAATAATGTATTATCATTATTATTATAGCGGACTGTTTAGTTGTATAGCAAAGTGATACCTGAGATCGAGCCATTCTTGTTGGCTGCTACGTGTATGAATGCTTTTTCCACGAGTGTCGTCTTTCGTTTCGCCTTGTTCTTCAATTTTGTTCTGTCCCCTTATATATGCATTAAAAGTGATAGAAATTGCACAGCAACATAAGCGATCAATACTGCAATCTACACAACCTTCGTGGTTATTACTGAGATTAACATACTTCCGTACAAGCTATGGCCAACAAAGTAAAAGCCTGGCCAAAACTCAATTGGTCAAAAGAATAATTAGTTCTTAAATATCATTTGATAATACAACAAAAATTACTCCTTAAGTACGGCTAAAATTTATAAGGAAGAAGATTCAACTTCTTCAATCTATTGATTGAACAATTCTATTCCAAATATAACAGTTAAGATATTGTTAGCAATATTCCCCAGGAATCCGCTCACAATGCAATTGGGTGTACGTTAAATTTGTAACAATTGCGGAATTTTATACTCGAATGACTGATAGTTTGACAAATGATAAACTTTTACTTAATTATCGGGTTGCAATCCAATTTGTTTGCATCCGCTGTCTTCCTGATTTTTTCTCCAAAATTTTCGATATCCAGATACGGATATCTTTTTCAATGGAAAGCTCATATCATACTAAGTTGACAATTAATATGTCAAGTGGAAATATTAGTTTAAACTGCCTCATTTATGTTTGTTGTTAGATCTCTTAAGCATAACTTGTTTTTTTAATAAAATGCCAGGAAAGTGTATGTCAAATTGGCTTGTGCATATGTCTGCATGTGTACACGCTTCGAAATGAGATTACAGTGATTTAGTCACAATTACTGACAACTCACTAGATAAGCGTACGCCATGCCTGTGTGTATGTATTCTCGTTTGTTTTTGATTGAGGAGTAATCAACTATTGCACGTGTACACTCATCCCAGTGAAATGACAGCGATTTAGCAACATCTGACTAATCACTAGATAAGCGTATGCCACATCTGTGTGTTTGTGTGTGTGTGTGAGCGTTTGCTTAAGACTGAGAAATAATCTGTTACATGTAATTAACGGCACGTGTAACAGAAATTCACATGAAACTAAAATGATAACTGTCATTTCCTAAATGCACACGTCAGACCTATTTTTACACGTACTATCTTAAATGAAGTAATTACGAGTGGCATCCCGGTGAGGAGGGGGCAAGATACTGTGAATACAGTAAATAATTTAGAGTTAGCAAAATTAAATTAGAAACGGAAAAGTATTCTACTAGGGTAGATAGTTAAAATAAAATAAAAAGGGGTCGTAAAAGAAATTGAAAATTGTCTGATAAAGAAAGATGCAAACATAAATGTTTGTTAAAAGGTGCTACACTAACAACAGAACGTAAGATAACAGATAAAATAAGATAACAAGTAATCAAGGATGAAATAATAAGATAATCAGAAAATAAATTAGGCGATATTGAATTACTCACCCTCCACCTCTGTAAGTTAATATCAGTCCAGTGTTCTTATTCTTTTACTTGAGCGAGTTTGTGATTCGGATTCGAGCAATCTTCATTTTTCTACCATTATTTAGTGCTGTATTCCAAATAGGACCTAGTGATTTTTCTACGGCTGTTTCATTCATTATGCCATTTCTCGATTTATTTTCGATAGATTCTCTAATCAGTCTAGTCGATCTGCTACGGCTACAAATTGATATACGTCTGTACCCATCCCAATTAATTGTGTGTCCTGTCTCTACTGTATGGCGTGCAAGATCTGATCTATTAACATGGGCATACTTGCATGCGGTTTTATGTTCCCCTCTTCTAACCTTAATTGGGCGCATGGTTTCACCCACATACATCAGGTTACAGTCGTTACATGGAATTTCATATACTCCTGATGTGTCTAACGGTTCTATTTTCTCCTTTTGGTTGGGAAGTTTAATACCCAGGGTAAGGGTCTGTTTTAAAATAGTACGTATATTGTATTTTGATGCTACCATTTTGATTTTCCTACTTAGTTTAGAGTCAGGTATAACCATTACCCTCCGGTCATCTTTTGCTTTATTTGACTTCACGTACTTCCAGTCATGATTAAATTTACTTATAACGCTCATTATAGTTGCTTCAATTAACTTTAAAGGATACCCATTAGCACTGAATATTTCTCGCAGTCTCCCTAATTCAATCTCTCTATGTTTTTTATCTGTTAATCTTAAGCTTCTTATTATCATCGATTTTAAGATACCGATTTTCATTCTATATGGATGATTTGAATCGAAATTAAAAAGGATATCTGAATAAGTATCCTTCCTAATAAACATCCCATTCTTTTGTTCCATTTCTAAATTTAAAAACGTTATGCTTAAGAGATCTAAAAACAAGTATAAATGGGGCAGTTTAAACTAATATTTCCACTTGACATATTGATTGTCAACTTATTATGTTGAGCTTTCCATTGAAAAAGATAACCGTATCTGGATATCGAAAATTTTGGAGAAAAAATCAGGAAGACAGCGGATGCAAACAAATCAGATCGCAACCCGATAATCAGGTAAATTATCTATTCACTGTCGCGCAACACGTTTCTTTTAAGTGATAAACTTTACTGAGAATGTTAATTCAAGGCTCAGATTATTACAAATAATCAAAAATGGCGTTATTCAAGTGGTTCGAAAAATGGTCTAATATTTTATGCATCACGGAATGCTGTTAGATTTCAGTTCATTGTGGTTAAGGTAGTCTCAACATTATTTACAATACCTGCATGTTTTTGGTTGGGAATTGTACGCTCTTTAGATCAAATTTTACACTCATTTAATGTAATAATGATAACGATTTTAAAATACAAATTAATATAAACCAATTTCCGTCGTCAGCCAGTTATAAATTTATAAAGCGATGCCTATGGATTAACAAAACCGTTTCTTTAGACCGTATAAAACAAGAAAAAAATGATGTCCAATCTTAACATAACAGGCTGCGTTACAAATCACTAACAGCATAACTTATTTAACAGAAAAAATAATACAGTATCAAAAAAGTATTAATAAAATATAGAAGTTTTAAAAAATGACTGTATAAAAAATAAGCAGACTGAGTTTATCTGGGTATTATTGAAAGTCAATGTTGATCCGTTAATCGAAAGTCCACTAACAAGCAGGTTTGTCATATGCTTGATAAGCGATGAGTAGCATTGTCATTACAATCGCCCTTAACGATGGCCGTTCTAAAATATCAAAAATAATATATATAATTCAAGAAAATCTGAAATAAATATTAAATTACACAATTTTTAATCTATCAAGAAAGTTCGAAAATTGCTGGAAGCGTTTATGAATGATGTTACCAAATCCAACAAACATTCGTCTTGTCTGAAATTAAATATAGCAAAATTTGATAAAACATAGTTTTGAAGTTTTAAAACAAAAATTTAATAAACATTTAAAAAGAATTGTTTTAAACTTTAAACCTAGAATAAATTCATAAATTATGTAAGTGAATGTATTAGAAAATAGTAAAACATGTGTATACCTTTTAAAGAACGAGACAATGTTGGTCGTAAATTCAGGAAACAAATGCAAAACTGTGATTGAATCTGGTGATTTTAGCATTGTGCTATAAGAGGCCGGATGAAGGTACTGGTAATGAGGTACCGAAACGTTTCTAGGCAACCACGATTAGATCGTACGTCATTTCCAGTGATTAGTACAAATAATGTGGAAGCCTTGGGAGTGAAGGGACTAACCAGCATCCAGCCACCACAAAGAAGAAACTAACACGTACTTGGAAATGAGAATCAATCGGATCATTGCGAATAGGTAGTGCTAATCTACCAGCAACAACAGAAAATCGTGGATACTTTAAATCTGACGGTCGCACAGTGCAACATAGTACAACATCTTCAAGAGAATGTCTTGTTTCTTTGTCGACTCGGCGTCATTCATTAGATTTTTGATGAAATCTAACTTTTGTCGATAGTGGTCATTTAAAACATATTACTTTATTTGAATCTCGTTCTTACTAACATCTGTCTACAATCAGCAAGAATATTTGTTATTTAAATCAAGCCTGCAGAATAGAAATAAATAAAAATATCATTTATTTAACCAGTCACACAAAATTGCAAAATAACCGCCAGACAAAGCTTCTGATGCGCTTCGATCTTTCATGGTTATCCTCAGAGAAAGACAACAAATTTACAAAAAATGATAGAATCACAATTCCGGTATAATGTATCGATAAGCAAAACGAAGATCTCAATCTAGGTGGTCTCACATAAATTATGCGAAGTGACAAATAAACTATTTGCAGCTTTTTCCATATTTATAATATTTTTTTCAATTAGGAAATCAGTGATTGTGTAAGTAGTAACAAAATTACTTAATTAAAGTTTATCGAATTGTGATAAACACCAATCATGTTTTTAACTGCACTCACCAGAATATTTATAGTTAGTCGCATATACTTCTATCTTGTGCGACTACTATGAGTGAAAGCCGCATTTTTATTTTTAAAATATCATGAACGCAATACAATCTGTACGTATAACTGATGGTGGCTTTGCTATTATAAGCGAATGGTGCAAAAAAACTGGAGTGGTGTCTATCTAAAACCCACGAATCTTAGTTTTTTTCAATGTTAGCACCACTCACGCAATTAAAAATTGTTTCAGGTCAATGTTGACTTTGTTTTTTATATTTACAAATACTAGCACATACAGTAGTTACCAAAGACGTGATCGTTGTTGCTGACAGGTATAAACCAATCATAAACACGGAAAGTACTCTTTATCTGTTTGTGATTTTACTTTTGGCGTATTTTTTGTATAAACTAAATGCGACTTTGAACACGTTGAAGGGCATACGTATTTAAAAGGAATGAAAGAAATACATAAAAGCAATTAAAAGATCCATTGATTCTGTAACGTCTCATGAAAAATTCGCCGACATATTGCGTAAATGAATTTCAAATTAGATTTACGCGGCAAAAAATTAAAAACAAACGCAATTTGCCGTTAACCAATGGCTTGCGAGCTTTAGATTTAAGGCTATTTAAGCACGGCGAATTTACCATGCCAGGCAGTTTTCGCGTTTGCCATCTGCTGTGCGCTACGTGTGCGTGCTGTCTGCTGTCGTCACCTATGCTGATTTTTGGACTTGCTTCACACACAATGGCAATTTCAGTCACGCCAATCTTGTTGCTGTACAACTAGTGAGACGGAGCAACATCTACTTTTGGACCCTCAAGTGTGCCAGTTACTGCAGATCTTCAACGAAATTACTCAGCTACTCACTCGCCACTGATGTCAAAACCACAACAGACGGAACAACAACCCAGTCAACCAGAGCTAGTCTCAAGTGTCTAGGAGTATTTCTAGACAATGCTACACTATCTAACTTTCTCGGCATTTGCCGGAGAACGCAATACCGGCCCTAATAAGGGCCCCAAAAAGTACACAAACTCAGCCATCCTTGGCTCCTCATAGAGAATTTACGTGAAGCTGGGGCGTTTACAAAATTGGTGACTGCGCCAGGATACTGAGAACAGTACTGTTTGTTTACTTATTAGCAAATCACAAAACTTTGGGTATAAAAACAATCGACTGTGTTTCCTTTTCATTTTATTTTTTGGGAGTACAGCAAATTGACAGTAGCATATATCACGTTTTACTCTAGTTGTTACTCTTTCTGAAGTCGAGGTCTTGTGGGCAATTTTTTTGCTGGGAATTTTTTTGAGGGAAGTTGTTCTATTTAATTTTTTTCTCCTACGTACAAAACTGTACACCTTGGTGATCTCGTGTGCCAAACTGGAATGTGTACCCAGAATATATTTTTGATTTTTTGAAAGAACATTATTGACTGTACGAAAGTGTAGAACTGTGACTTGTGATTTTGTGAAAGAACTAATTTCATCTGTGTTCTATGCTCATTCAAAAACAGATTCAACTTCGGAGGATTTTGTTTCAACTGTGAAAGCCAATTGTGGGTAAGTGTTTTGTTTAAAGTCTTTATAATTTCATCTTGCTTATTAATTTATGCTTTTAAGATCCCGTAAGATTGTTAGAATGTCAGGTCGAATTTTAGATATTGATGTATCTGTTTGGGATGGAGATAGCGAACTATTATTTATGCGCGCAGACTACGATTTCTTCACGTTTCCAGATTATGACATTCATCAAAAACTGTCAAAGGTTTTCGCTAAACTACCTTCTGAATTGCAGCGACGGATTTATCCGAAGCTTGAGACCATTAGGAAACTACCCAATCCTATTTTTGGCCTCAAAATTGAAGTAGAATCTTTGATGGTTCGCACTGAAACTGAGCAGATAATAATCAAATATGCTCAGTTAGACATGCCAAACCTTGGCCCCATTGAAATTTTAATGGAATTTCGGAAACGTTGGTATAAAACCAATATTTCTGATCATGAGGCTAAGGTTGTTTTTATAAACATTTTTCCACAGTCACTAAAATTGTTCGCCAGACAGCTCCCAAACTCTCTCTCTATAGATGACTTATCTGAGAGATGCGAGTTAGAATTTAGGGTTTTGGAACCAAGTTAAATGCGTCATCCTTTTGTCCTTCCCCGCAGGATGATATGATCTCCTCTTTAGAGAGGACAATAGCGAACACGGTTAAAGTTCTCGAAGGATTGGCCATAGGGAAATCCGAACTAAATCAGGTGAACGCTTGACCAAATTTTACGCCCAAAACACGTTTTAACAGTAGGCGGTGATCTAGGTCCCCGCAATCTTTTAACAGATATGCCCTAAAGAACTGGTGCTATAATCACCAAAGTTTTTTAATTCTTCTTAAGTCTGTCTCTGCTGTTCAGAAGAATTTCCGAATGAATGCGAATTTCCACAGTTGACGGGAAAGATAGCAGAAAACAGGCGCAGTGGAGCATCAGGATCGGGAAACGTATGGCGCAAAAAGTAGAAGATCGTACATTCTGCACATCAACGGCACTACAAGGAAGCAATCAATTACAATCTGACATTCCTATTGACTCTTTTCGTCCACGCCGAATATGCCAAATAGACAGCCAAACTGACAATGTCAGTCGCAACAACCACCCTACTTGTTTGCATGACCCGGTCAGACAGCCCAACGAACTTCTGCATCTTCTTGATTTCAGAACTGGCGAATAACTCATCGTAGACCCAGGTGCAGCAGTCTCGGTTCTCAAGGGTGGTTCAATGGCGTTCTACTCGCAACAACTACAGGGGAGCCCATACCTACTTATGGCAGCCGGTATCGCACACTCAACATAGGTTTACGGCGTGAATTTACTCACAACTTTATCGTGGCCAAGGTCTCACAAAATATAATAGGCCTTGATTTCCTTTTATAAATTTCGGCTCATTGTTGGTATTGCCAATCAAAAGATCACCGACCCCTCCACCGGACTTGATCAAAGATTTTGGACACGCCTCGGAGCGTTTGGAGTTACAGGTCATTCAACCAACCCCAGTGCATCATTCAGCAGAGATATCAGCAGCTCTTCGAGAACACAAGTCGCTTTTCGATCTCAGCAAGTCAGAGCTATGAGTCTCCAACACGATGCACTATATCGTCACAGAAGGACAACCTATTACACTCAAGAAGCGACCACTGGCCCCTGCTAAACTGAAAGCTGCCCAAGAGGAATTTTCAAGGCTGTTGGAAGAGGAAACCATCAGACCATCGAAAAGTTCATGGTCTGCACTTAGTCACTTAATCAAACGGATCGTACAGATCCTGCGGAGATTACCGCAAGTTAAATTCAGTGACAAAATCTAATGCATATCCAATTCGCAATATTAACACCTTACTTGAAAAACTCAACGGCAGCAATTTCTTCTCAGTGATTGACCTCAGGCAAGTCAACCATCACATCCCGGTAGCGCCAGAATATTTTGAAAAGTCTGCGGTCATTTCTCCATTTGGTCTTTTCTAATATCTTTACATGCCATTTGGACTTAAGTATGTTACACGGACATTTGAAAGATTCATGGACAACAAACTACGCGACTATACCGTTTACTGTATGTCATATCTCGTTGACATAATGTTATTCAGTCCAGACTTAGAACATCATGCCAAGCATCTACGAAATATCCTCTCACACATATTCAATCACGGACTCAAGATCAACTGTGACAAGACGCAGATTGCAACTACATACGTCGACTTCCTAGGGCATCGTATCACGCCACAAGGTATTCAACCTTTGCCGTCAATAGCGAATTCAGTCAGGAATATCAAGTCACCGAAGACTGTAGGTGAGTTGCAGAAAATTTCGGGAGTCCTAAACTACTATCGCAAGTTCCTTCCCGGCCTTTCAAGACAACATTATCCTTTGTGCAGGCACCTGCGGAATCGAAAAGAACTTAGCAAGAATTCCATCACTACTTGGTCATCTAAAGAAAAGGAATCACTTCGAATCACTATCAACTCGTTAGCAAATGCTACAATTCTAACGCATCAAGATTTTCAACGACCATTAATACTCACGACAGATGCATTTGAGTTCGCTATTGGAGCCACTTTGGAACAAGAGATCGACCGAGTTCGGAAGCCGATCAATTTCTATTGGCGTACTCTCCAACCAGTAGAAACGAGATACGACACTTTCGGTCGAGAAAACCTCGCCATCCACGACGCAGTGCGCCACTTCACGAGCATCATTGGCAGCAGCAGATTTGTTGTTTTCACAGATCATGCACCATTAGTTAGAGCACTTCTAATCTCGACTTCAACTATCGTCAAGTACCCTGCCAGAGTGGAAAGACAGCTTTCACGTCTGAGCGAATGGCAATTCGACATCTTTCATGTCAATGGCAAAAAAACCTTCATTCCAGACGTCCTTTCCAGGCCAGACATCTCGCAACAACCACTTTCGCCGTCGCCATTCACTGTCAACTCCGTGACACTCAGTGAACCTGCACTAATGACATCCCTCATGCCAACGGAACAGCACGGTGACACTCACATTCAAAGATCAGTAGTCTGTCGCCCCACCAAGTTAATATGCCATCTCCGGGAAGTCTTACCTATTGTTAACTTCACTGTTACGCAGCCCAACAAGCCAGTTCTGCCGACCAGCCTTCAGAGAAACGTTTTCAACTCAATTTACTCAATATCTCACCCAGGAAGTAAGGCAACTGTCAGACGTCTTACCGATCGTTTCTGGTGTCAAAGGTTCAGGCAGAAAGCTAAACGATGAGTCTCACCGTGTGCCATTTGCTAGAAAAACAAGATCACATGGCACACTTGTTCTAAGTTGCAACATTTCCAAACTACTTCTCGCCTAGCTATCGTCCACATCGACATAGTTCATCTGACAAAGGTTCAAGGTTTCAGCCGGTATTACGCCCTTTAACCACTATATATTTGGGTGAGGAATGAATTCACATGATTCACTTTTTCTCACACTCACTTGTTTCACGTGGTATAACCAGTTGTTCTTAGCTAACAGCTGAGTAGCATTTTTGAACAGTTCTTTGGTATTATGCCATCTCTGAGGCAATGTTCGAGTACACAGTTTTTGTCGTTACCTTTTGACTTTCATATATATATATATTTACATTGTAACGTATGGCTCACACCTGAGCTCACAATGTCTATTTTGGTATGACCAGCTACTTAGAGCTAACGCCTTGTGTAGCAACATTAAGTAGTTTTCGGCTTCATATCATGGTACAGGCCACTTTCAATGTATATCTCAACTTCATCAGTTGCAGTGACCACTCTACGAATATCACGACCACAGCGTTGAGCGCACACTAGCTCCTTTGTTCGTACTCAAACACACTGACGGTGATCCAGACTGCCCAAGTTTGTGAGCAAAAATTAAACATTGTGCAACGTAGAAAAGGAAATTTATCCAATAGACCTGTTCTATCCTTAATGAGCACTCTACACGTACTGTCCGCAGAAAATTCTGGACAATACTTGAAGAGTTCCCAACTAGATGAGCTGCCTTCTCTACATTATACAATGCTTAGTTAATACTGACAAATGTATGCATATTATAAATATTTCTCCCGGATTCACATGACAAATTTTTAGCAACAGCAATGCGGCGTCAGCACAGAGAAGGAATAAAACAAAAATATTGCGAGGTTAATTTTTTTAAATAATTGATTAAGTTTACAATACAACGTCGAGATTTAAAAAAAGAAAGCATTTTACGTGATGATTTTCAATAAATACAATATTTATAAGGAATATAATTGCAGACCATTTTGACAATTAAGGTCAGAAATAGTTTGTTACATAACAATCATCAGGCTAGAAACTTTTCCTGTTGCTTTTGTTTATACAGTTGATCGACGTATTTGGAAAATAAACCATTCCCCTCCTTGGGTGCTGTGCATGCAGCTCGAACGCTTAAAATAAAAGTGCGAAATATTTATCATTTATGCATTTGCGAAATTCTAAATCTGGTTATTCCATTGAACATAAAATAGCTACACACATTATCACCTGTGCATATGCTTTTGTTAACAGGTAAAGGAATAAGTTGGTATAAATATATCTATGATATCATAAGATTGAAACTAATTCTTAAAGGATCAATGCTGCGTTATGCACCAAAAACTTAGTGAATTTCTTTGACGAGATATTAGTGGATTTTAATGTACAGGGCTGATTCAATGACACTTAAACATTGCAAGCCAATCAAAAAACTTAAGCAGTTTATTATATAAGTTCGTTTGTATATCCGGTTATTCCATCGAAAATAATATAGCTCGACAATTTACCACCTGTGCGCATGCTTTTGTCAATAGGAAATGAACAATTTGGTATAATCATCGATGATATTATTAGATCGAAGAAAATCCTTAAAGGGGAAATGTTGCGATGTGCACCCAACGCATATTGAATTTCCTCGAAGAGATATCATGGTATTCTAATGAACAGTGCTGATTCAATGACACTTTTAAAATACTGTAAGCGAATCAAAATATATAAACAGTTTATTAAAATGTAGAGGTTCGAAAATTTTCGAAATGGCAGAAACACCAGAAAGAACAACAACGAAACAACAACAGCCAACTAATTAACGAACGGTAGTTAGTAAATTGTTTACAGAGAAGTCCCTGAAGGACGAATTTAACAACTTACTCAGTATCGGCAGCGAGAAATGTTTGGATAGACTCCTGCTATCGCTTCACCAATACTGGAGAAGTGGATGGAGATGGAAGCATAGTGTACGACATTCTGGCTAAAAACTTTTCCAATTGTAGCTGTGTGAGCGAGTTGTGCAGGGTCTCGAGCGGATAAACCTCAGGCACACACGGCGCCCTCGGTAGTAATAATTCGTCCGGACTACCTTTTGCGGCTAAAAATTGAAAAAAGTCAAGCGTTAGTACAAGGCAACAGACGCGCTCCATTAACGTGTATTTTCGAATTTTAAAAGAATACAAAGATTTTCTACGCGAAGAGTGTTTGCCGATCACATGAAACTGTAGAAAGTAGTATGATTTGGCACAAATCGTTCAACGCATTATATTTCAATTCTTCCACTAAAAATAGGCTATACAATGCATTTTATGCCAACCATTTATGTATAGAAGCGATATTGTGTTTTAAAATCAAATAGTTTAACGCGAAAGCTCCACTAAAAACAAGGATAAACAATCAACATCCTTCACGCGATCATTAAAAAAATGGTCAGTGAGACATACCAAACCAGTTGTAGGCGTGATTTTCGGAGTTGTAATACAGACATATAAGTAAAATTCATAGTCTTTATTATGTAAAATGTGATGTTTTTAATAAAAAAATATTAATTGTATATTTGCCACTTTGCGTCGGAATCTGTATTTTGTATAGCTATAAATAATTTTTTAGACCTTATGGAATCACTATAAATTTTATTTTTCAGTGATACGCTCACAACCTGATAACACACAAAATGGTCAATTACAAAGAATAAGGCAACTGATATTTGAGTACAGTTGTTCATTGACAGATAAATATACTTCAATTATAATTTACGTTCTTACGATGAACTAGGTAAAAACACAAGCAAAGTTCAAACAGAAGGCAATATTCTGTTTGTTTTGCGCGCATGTGAATACCACAGTCAACTCATGCATACAAGAACACATACAAAGCTAATTTTACATATAAGTTAGATTTATGCACGTTTATGTGCGACGAAATTCTAAAAATAGGTTAAATATACTTTAAGTCGCATTTGCGACAATGAGTTGAACACGATTCCTATATTATCCAGCCAGTAGCACAAAACAAGCAAACGTCCGTCATTCACACGCACCGACACGTTTCTATCTTAAATGGTTATCGCAAAAGAAACGTTTTAGCCGACATTTCCAGTCAAGAACAACGTATGCGAGACTACTAGAGGTGAGAGCCGCATATCTAACTTTTCCGGTAACGTCCTTTTTTCTCACATTCCTCACCAAGATATATGATGGGTAAAGGGTGGAATAATGGCTCCTACTGAGGAGTCGCTAGTAAGCACAAACGAAGGTGCAGGAGATTATACTTTCCGTTCATGCTGTCTTTGTTTTATCCTTCTGGTCATATTTGAACTAATTTGTTACTAGGTGCGCAATACCTAATACACAAACGCATATATATATATTAGTTTTGCACCACAAACAATATCTAAATGATCGATTAATTGTCTGAATAATTGGCCTAAAATGCCACAACTGGCCTGCGTTCACCTTTGTTTTATCCTTCGCTATTTCATCTAATTTCATGTAAGCTTTAAATTTTGTCTTCATATGATAAGCCTATAAGAATGAAAATATTAAGTAATCAACAAAAAAGGCAATGCTCCAAATATATTTCTTTCGTTTTAGATTTATATGGTCCTCGGACAGTTCAATTGGAAATTTCGTTATTTTAATTTTAGATTTAATTTCTATAATTCATAATTAGTTTTTGTTTATTTCAAACATACAAGGTAATTCGATCAGATGGTAATCTCTTCATGCTATAGGATAATGCATCATTTGCTTTTGGGTCAAGGATTTCTCTACTGCCGAATTAATTACGTTAACTCTAGTGCGAATTGATTTAGGCTCTCAAAACAGCATTGTCATTCAAACAAGGAATTATTTCGCGCATGGTGACAGCACTTCTTAAAACCAAACTCGCAAACTTACATATCACATAGTGATAGGCGCCGACATCCTTTCCAGTCAATACTGCGGAAAGACTTCACAGTATGACGAGCCGCATCCGATCTGTTGTATAATCAGTCATACAAGCTGTTTTCTTTCAACTTATTTTTAATTTTATTAGATGCATGGTTTCACAAATGTACATAGGATTAGCCACAGAAAGAAATTTAGTATAATTCCAATTTGTTCAAAGTCGTACTTTGCGAAATTTCGTTCGGTAGCAAGTTAGCCAAAGTGAGTGCTTGTTTCAGTATAGTTCTGAAATTGCAATTATGTGCACATTTATTTCTTTTGTTCCAACATATTATTATTTTTCTGTTCACCTTTTGTATCCTCCAAATTATCTAATTCTCATTTTGACTAAAACCCATTTCATCTCATCATTCAGAGTATATATTATTTCGTAAGTGTAGTTTTTTATTCTGTGTATTTCTTGAAGTTTATCTCTGTTGGTCAGGTATTTTAAAACTTCATGGAGCAAAAATAAGCTTTCGAAGAAACAAGTTGCGCGGTAGGAAATAGATTAATTACAATTTCCTTGTGTTGCAATACAAGGTGCTTGAATCCACTGTCCACCTGATTATAACAGGTATTTCACAACTGCAGGTTTCCACATTCGTCTAGGAGATTGTACCATCCTATTATCCCACATTCTTCGACCAAATATATAGTGGTTAAAAGGCGTAATACCGGCTCCTACTGACGAGTCGCCAGTAAGCACGAAACGAATGTGCACGAGATTATACTTTCCGTTCATGCTGCCTTTGGTTTATCCTTCTGGTCACAACTGAACTAATTTGTTACAAGGTTCGCAACACCTAATACATACTTGCATATATATTAGTTCTTCGCAACAAACAGTATTTAACTGTAATATATAGGAGATTGTACCGTCCTATTATCCCACATTCTTCGACCAAATATATAGTGGTTAAAGGGCGAAATACCGGCTCCTACTGACGAGTCGCCAGTACGCACGAAACGAATGTGCATGAGATTATACTTTCTGTTCATGCTGCCTTTGGTTTATCCTTCGGTCACAACTGAACTAATTTGTTACTAGGCGCACAACATCTAATACATAATTGCATATATATTAGTTCTCCACCACAAATAGTATCTAACTGAATTCAGTAGCATTAGCAGCAACAGCCATAACAGTATTACTACCAGTAGTAAAATCAGAATAAAAAGTCCTTCATCCAATTGTTGAATTATTATATATGAACGATCGACAATTGCTCCATTTAAAGGATAATTCTTGTCGCGTGACATATTTGTCCGTATAAACTAACAACATTGTCTAATTTAGAAAATCCAATTCATACAGTAGACCGGTTTGGTATTAATTGGGAACTCTTCAGACGCCGTCCAGGATTTGCCGCAGAAAAAGCAGTTTAATTAACTGGACGTTGTTTTGCTAAATAAGGTTTTCATATTCATTGTCATTATTTATACTCTGGACGTTTGTGCTTCTCGTTTTGGGAACACTTACTTGTGGATCTTTTAACCATAACTTTTCAAAATAATAGTGTGTCATATATGCGTGTGTATTTGTATGTGGCTGCACATGAACATTCATCAAAATGAAATTACAGTGATCTAATAACACCTTTTGTCAATTACTATAATCTAGGTTGCGATTTAGATTCACGCACCTGACCTATTAATTACTTACATATGTCAGTATAAACTAAAAATTGTATAGTGTATAAAAGGCAATTCATCCAGTAGACTGGTTTCGTCCTTATTGGGAACTCATCAGGTACTGGCCAGAATTTGCCGCGGACAGAGATCGAACCTGCTTCGGAATCTGGTGCTCTAACCACTGTGCCACTCCGCCAAGCACTACACACAATTTTCAGTTATATACTAACTAATGTAACTTGGTTATTCGTTTTTTGTTCCTTTAGTTGGAACTCATACGGCATCCATTTAGACCCAAAATTCCAACTAACCATCCCCAATCTGTCATTACTGAACAGACACCACACAACATGTGGAGGGGGTATTGAAATGAACATTTATATAATTTAACGATCATTGGTTGCGCGGGCAGTGATAAGAATTATTATAATCAAGGTTGCAGTCTTGATATAAGAATCTGACGCATTAATTACTTGCATATGTCAGTATAAACTAAGAATTGTGTAGTGTAGAAAAGGCAATTCATCCAGTAGACCAGTATCCTCCTTACTGGGAACTCATCAAGTACTGGCCACGTCTGTTTCGGAATCTGGTGATCTAACCTTTGAGCATCCCTGCCGCCCTCTACATATGAGCTCCACCTAAAAGAAAAATAGACTAACCAAGTTACATTAGTTAGTATATAACTGAAAATTGTACGAAGTGGCCCAGTGGTTAGAGCATCAGATTCCCAAGCAGACGTACCCAGGTTCGAGCACTGTCCGCGGCAAATTCTGGACATTACGTGGTGAATTCTCAATAAGGACGAACTCGGTCTTCCGGACGAATTGCCTTTTCTACACTATAAAATTCCTATTTCATACAGACATATGTAAATAATTAATGGGTCAGGTGCTTATATCAAGATCGCAACATTGATTATAGTAATTGTTATTAACACCCGCGCAACCAATGTTTGCTTAATCCTATTGACGATTCACAAGACAAAGAGTACGCCATGTTTGTGTGTGTCTATGCGTTTATTTAGAACTGAGAAGTATTCAGTTACATATTGTTAACTGCACGTGTAAGTTCAAATACGTTAAACCAATGTGATAAATGTGAATTCCTCGTTGAACACTTACTATCCAATTTGTATACTTGCTTTCTTAAATTATTTATTTACCCGTGGAATCTAGGTTAGGAAAACAGCAAGATAATGTTAATACACTGGTCGCAAATTCTCTTCACGTTAAATAATGAAGAGTTGGTATATAAATAAGTTTCAAAAAGGTAATAAATAAAAAGAAATTCAAAATTGCGTACTGAAAAAAGAATATAATAATATTGTAAAAAGAAGGTGGGCGAATAGTAAAGTACCCACATACATGAGGTTACTGTCTGGTACCCTAATCACTTAGCCATCTTGCGCAAGAAGAAACCGGTCTACTGGGTGAATTGCTTTTTATAAACTATACAATTCTTAGTTTATACTGTCAAATATATGCACTTAATGAGTCAGGTGTTTATATCAAGTTCGCAACCTTGATAATAATGAGTGTTAATTGATTTAAATGAAGTTTTACCCATAATTGGCAATAGTCATGTCGGGTGCAAGTATGTATTAGGTGTTGCGAACCTAGTAACAAATTATTTCAGTTGTGACCAGAAGGATAAACCAAAGACAGCATGAACGGAAAGTATAATCTCATGCACATTCGTTTCGTGCTTAATGGCGACTCATGAGTAGGAGCCGGTATTAGGCCCTTTAACCACTATATATTTGGGTGAGGAATGTGGGATAATAGGTTGGTACAATCGCCTAGACGAATGTGTAAACCTATAGTAGTGAAGCTAACGTCATATAATGTCTTGAAAATGCGACTTCCACGCTAACTCACACTATATAATATAGATACCGAGTCTGTAAAGGATACTAACACTATGGCTATTGTTTTCGTAACCGATACCAACATTGTAGTACCCAAATGGTACATGGTACTAACACTATGGTTGCCGAGTCGGTACATGGTACCACCATGATGTATATATCCAACATTCCTCACCCAAATATATAGTGGTTAAAAGGCGTAATACCGGCTCCTACTGATGAGTCGCCAGTAAGCACGAAACGAATGTGCATGAGATTATACTTTCTGTTCATGCTGCCTTTGGTTTATCCTTCTGGTCACAACTGAACTAATTTGTTACTAGGTTCGCAAAACCTAATACATACTTGCATATATATTAGTTCTTCGCAACAAACAGTATTTAACTGTAATATATTGAATTGAATGATGTCATGCTTACCGCGAAATGTGATAACTGATATCGATGAAGGCCAGAGTGTATGGTTTAACTGGAGTAACAGGTGTTCGGAAGTTGTTGTAATTCTCAATTTGGGTGAACTTTAGCATAAATTTATATCCATCAGGTTGGTATCATGTACCGACTCGGAAACCATAGTGTTAGTATCCGGTACTCATCGATTTCAAAAAGGTATCAGTTACTAACACAATAGCCATAGTGTTAGTATCCTTTACAGACTCGGTATATATATTATATAGTGTGAGTTAGCGTTGAAGTCGCATTGTCGTAGACTTTATATGATGTTAGCTTCACTATTGCAGGTTTACACATTCGTCTAGGAGATTGTACCGTCCTATTATTCCACATTCTTCGACCAAATATATAGTGGTTAAAGGGCGTAATACCGGCTCCTACTGATGAGTCGCCAGTAAGCACGAAACGAATGTGCATGAGATTATACTTTCCGTTCATGCTGCCTTTGGTTTATCCTTCTGGTCACAACTGAACTAATTTGTTACTAGGTTCGCAAAACCTAATACATACTTGCATATATATTAGTTCTTCGCAACAAACAGTATTTAACTGTAATATATTGAATTGAATGATGTCATGCTTACCGCGAAATGTGATAACTGATATCGATGAAGGCCAGAGTGTATGGTTTAACTGGAGTAACAGGTGTTCGGAAATTGTTGTAATTTTCAATTTGGGTGAACTTTAGCATAAATTTATATCCATCAGGTTGGTATCATGTACCGACTCGGAAACCATAGTGTTAGTATCCGGTACTCATCGATTTCAAAAATGTATCAGTTACTAACACAATAGCCATAGTGTTAGTATCCTTTACAGATTCGGTATATATATTATATAGTGTGAGTTAGCATTGAAGTCGCATTGTCGTTGACTTTATATGATGTTAGCTTCACTATTGCAGGTTTACACATTCGTCTAGGAGATTGTACCGTCCTATTATTCCACATTCTTCGACCAAATATATAGTGGTTAAAGGGCGTAATACCGGCTCTTACTGATGAGTCGCCAGTAAGCACGAAACGAATGTGCATGAGATTATACTTTCTGTTCATGCTGCCTTTGGTTTATCCTTCTGGTCACAACTGAACTAATTTGTTACTAGGTTCGCAACACCTAATACATACTTGCATGTATATTAGTTCTCCGCAACAAACAGTATTTAACAGTCATGTTGGTGCTCGGTTTTTAAGTGATTTTTACACTTTATAAATAAAAACCAGTGGCCAGGGCTTAAGTGGAGTTGAATCAGAAGTTAACAAGCTAGACATTCAGTGGGTTACATTCAGCAAAGGAAGTCACACAATAGACAAGAAGCAATACATAACTTACGCGCGGGGGCTATATTTTGCTGTGTTTCATCCATCTGTAGCAGTTTCTTAATATCAGGCGTACTGCAAGACAAGTGTGTGTTGTCACGTGATCCACGAATTACAGCTGTACTAATAAGACTTCGGCCCGACACCCGTGGCATAGACACACCCAGCACCGCGGCTTAATAAGGAGAAAAATACTTTTATTTATTTTGTTACACGTTACAAAATTGCACTGTCGAATAAGTAAAATTAAATGGTAACTGAAGCGAGACCACTAATTGCATTACTTTACATGGTGGAGCATTTTTAAGTAACATAGCAAAATGCGATCGCTAAAAAGGCAAATAAGTTGGTTAACACAAAGACGAAGCAACTGACAGATCTTGCGTCAGCACTTGCTTGCTACAATCTTCAATTTGTTCGCTTTTAAATGTTAATTGTGAGGCCAAGGCTCAACGACAATGATGAGTCGAGGTAGCAATTATGCATTAGGTGTTGTACAAAAAGTAACAAATTAGTTTAAATATGCAAACATGCAGAGCCATACAAAAGCCAAAAGTGACTAATATTTCACTGCCATATAACCACAAGTCGTTCATGGTTATATGTGGACTGTAAAAGAAGCCTAGGTCGCCCATTCCTAGTGGCAAGGTTTGTATTCGGAGTTTTCCTTCTCTTAGACAGTCCGCTAACGAAGGATGTTGAGCAGTATCTGCTTAGATGTCAGTGGCCAGTTTCCTTCAGCAGCTGAAACTTGCCCCTTTGCGTCTAGCACGCTTGCTCTCGTTCCGTCAAACGCATTTAACAATAAGATTTACTGCGCAGTTAAAACAAACTCCAGGTTTCACATTAAACGGGATGATGGTTGGTGTCCTATTAGACTCGGCAAGATTCATGCTACCATTCCCGGAATGACTAGCTTCTGCCCACTGGTCGTCAGGCTGGAATTTCTATGGCATAACCTCATGTGCACATTCATTTCGTGCTTACCGGTGACTCTTCCGTAGGAGCCCGTATTACGCCCTTTACCTACTATACAGATGGTACAATCTTCTATAAAAATGTGTAAACCCACAGTAGTGAAGCTAACTAAGAAATTAGGAATAATGAATTTTGCTAGTTGAAGAAACGTTGAAAACTGGAAACCTGTCGTTGGCCTTGAGTAGCAGATCACCTAAGATACCGCAAACTGGGAACCTAACTCAACTGTGTCCAGTACGTGTTGGCAATCTAGTTCCCTCTTATGGCCAACAGATTTATCAAAAGATATTATTTTTAAAAGGTTTTCACTAGGAATGGTGTTTTAAATACCATTCCAACTGCGTAAAATCGTTAATAAAATTAAAATTTTGAAATCGAGTATTATACAAGAAACACACATCACGATTCATGTAAATGGAATGCGAGCAGGGACAGGAAAAGAAGTAATACTTAAATACATTTTTATACGATTGTGCATAGATTATTTTTTTCCACCAGAATGTTTACGATTAAGTATGCCAGACTTATGAGAAACATAACACTTCGCATGGTAATCCTAAATATATAGAATCAGTCAAATAGTATTATTGTCATACTGTTGTTGAGATGTGCGGACTGTTTCATTTCTATTAATTTTATGGGTTAACAAGTCATTGATGGATGATTCTACTAAGTCGACAAATATATGACTTAATTTAGAAGCCATCGAATAATTAATGAGCCAATCAAAAAAAGCAATTTATTTTGAGGTTAGAAATTGAGATACTATTTTTAGCTATAATTAATTTCATGCTGTAAACGCGTGAAGTTATTAACTTTGAAATCATTAACAACTGAACAGAAACTGGTCTACGTTCATTTTCCAAGAATTTCAAGATTCTAAAAATGGGGGAATATGGATAGGATAAAGAGGATAATTGTCCACAATGAATGACAGATCAGGAATGGCTGGTAGGAAATGTAGATCTAAAGCAATGCCAAAAACGTTCCGCCGGAAAATTTGTCCAGAAACCATGTTTGTATCTTACTGAAGCTTGTACGGAATCCAATTGCCTCCTAGTTCAAATCATCACCGAAATTCTAGCAGGAACTTGATAAGTGCCAAGTAAGGGCGAAACGAGTCCACACGATGAATTTCCAGTTTTATTTTATGTTAATTTAGTATATACTAGGAATGGTCAGCCTAGTGTTCTTTTACAGTCCACATATAACCATGAATGACTTATGGTTATATGGCAGTGAGACATTAGTCATTTTTTGGCATTTGTATGTCTCTGTCTGCATATAAGAGCAATATATATCCAGTTTCACGTGAAAAATGACAAATTTTATCATTACTGGGGTAAAATAACGAGTTATTTTCGTGAAATATTCAGCATCACATAATACTAACGGTTTTTTTAATAAAAATATGCAAACTTGCACTTATGGCCGTAGTTTTCTTTCTGAAGGGCAATTATCGTATTTGATGACAAAAGTTATCCAACAAATATTACCACGATTTCATATACCAAATAAACTAAACTAACTTTTGATTAAGCATAACTATTTTCCACATTTTGGAATAAAAAATAAAATGAATAAGGAAATAATGAAAATTTTAGCACATATATATGTTGATGGCTAAACTATATACGGCATAAAGAAGCAAATTTAATTAACCTACTAGACCAGTTCCGTGCTTCTTAGGCACTCATCAGTAGTAATTACCATCGCCACGGTCAGGACTTAAATGCGGGAACATTTGGTTCTTAGTCGTAGCGATCATTCCATTCGCTATCAAAGCTTAGCGTTGTACGCAATTTTCAGTTATATCAAAAGGTAGGCTTTGTGATCAGTCTTGATTTCAAGTGGATCCTCATGGATATTGCATTCAACCTGAAGTTTCAACTAGTCATTACCGATTTGTCATTATAAGACACATAACTTTATATATATATATATATATATATATATATATATATATATATATATATAATACAAATTTCGGAACGAAACGAAATTTATGCATTGAAGGCTTTTATTTTTTAATTGCTCTGTGGAATCACGCGACTTTCATTATTAACTTGTAGGCATAGTTTAGTAAATCAAAATAATTGTTAAATACTTGCTAATATTTTTAGAGCCCTGATATGTACATAACGCGATCTTTGATTTAATTGGTTAATGGATTTATACCTAATGAAAATAACTTTCTGTAGGAATGTCAAAGCTTGAAAATTTACTATGATATTTTATTTATTGGCTTTATATTACACAGTATTTCGATATCTGAGCATGATCTTTGCATTTTATGTAATAATTGTGCACAAACTAACAATGAATCAGAATTTATACAAATTGAAAACCGGTAAAATTTAGAAAATAAAGCACTATGACAAATTATGGGATAGAATATTTATATTAGTTTCAGACTGCTATTTCATGTAGTGTGAGACTTGAGAAACCCCACGAAGTTCTATTGCAATGATGCAAATAACCAAAGCATAAAGTAAATGATAAAAAATATTTTTATCTAATTATTGGAATAGTATAGAAATGTTGTCGGTGCAAATTAAATATCGAAGAACAAAATTCAATTTCTTCACTGATTAGTTTTCGCCTTTATTGTAGCCAGGATTTGGTTCACAGGTATGCAACTCGACCCGAATGCTACCAAAGCCTATTTCCAGCGGTTCAGCGTCACCAACTGCTTCTACGACGGATACCGGCTAACTGGATGGGCTCTTTTGGCTTATTCCAGCTATACAGCTTAAACTACTGCTTCTGTGATGGAAATTGTAAGACTGATGAGAAGTATGTATACTCATGATTAAAATTACTGACATTCCAATGGTACGCGCATCACTAACGGCTAACAACAAGCTGCTCACACTTTTCAATTTAGGCCATGAAAGGCAGACACACTGAACATAGCAACAAGTAGTAAGACAAAATGTATAAAACTGCATTATGTTTTAGAAATTGAGAACCATTCTATTGGATAAGACATCTTCACATTGGAAAACCAACATGTCGTGAAATGAGCTAAATACTTTACTACTTTACTTTACTGAGCTAAATGGGAAGAGGTGACCCGTAGCCATAGAAATTCCGGCCTGACGACCGGCTGGCAGAAGCTAGTCAGTCCGGAAATTGTAGCACGAACCTTGCCTGGTCTGGCCGCCTCAACACGAAGCCTCGAGGGCACGCGCAGTAATTTTTATTGTTAGATGTGTTCGATGGAATGAGAGTAAGCGTGCCAGACGCGACGGGCAATTTTCGATTGCTGAAGAAACTTTTGGCCACTGGCATCTGGGCAGATACTGCTCATGAGCCTTGGATGGCAGACTATCTACGAGAAGGAAAACTCCGAATACAAACCGACTTCACTAGGAATGGGCGACCTAGAGGTCATTTACAGTCCACATATAACCATGAACGATTTATGGTTATATGGCAGTCAAACATTAGTCACTTTTGGCTTTTGTATGGCTCTGCATGATCACGGATAGAATAATGGTTAAGCTCTCGATAAAAATTAAAAAAATATCACCCCGATCTCTCAGTATAAGACAGACACCATGACATGCAAAATGAAATTCATCAATACTTTTAAGTGCGCATATAGAGGAAACTTGAGTGAAACAGGCAGATTCTTTCAAACTTCGTTGATGGTGTTCCGATGCTCACGGAAAGAAGATCGACTTAAAAAATAATTTTATCCGGAAATATTTTAATTCTTGTATAAAATTACCCACCAGCATTAAATTTTTCTTATGTAAACCAGTAGCACCTGTAAAGGCAGTCAATATAATTTCTTCAGTAATAACTACACAAATAAATACATTTCAATTCATTTAAACAAAACACTCGAAAAATCAACAACAAAAGTTCATGCATCTATACCTTCACAAACAAAGGAATAATTAAAAACAGAAATTTAATTTATAGATATTTTGTTAACTTTTGCAGCTATGAATTGGGTTAAAATAAAGGAGCATGCTAAACTTAGTCATATTTAGGACAAAAATAAGAATGTTACAATTAAGCAGTGATTTCCTGTATGGGTAGCGAAAAGTATTACATATTCCACGCTAGGAAATATGAACTAAGAAGCTAATCCATTAAACCTCAAACTTCACCATTAATAAGAAGATGAAACGTATAAAAGTTCGCATTGATTATCCAAGCGCAACAAAAAACAAATTGAGAGCAACAAACCGCAATAGTAATACACAACATTCTAAAATACCAAACAGTATCTCATGACTAGAAGTAAAATAAAAACTGTATTTTATAATGGATCTTTGGAATTACTTCTTAGATTGAAGCGAAAATTTGCTGTAAGGTATGGCTATACAGCAAAGTTTAAAACACTATTAGCCAAATTTTATATTAACTTAACTTTAATTTTTGTAATAAATTAAACAAAGCAATTGAAGGTTAAGTAACTACCGGTAGTTTTGCTGTTGTTCACCGACTGGCTAAATACATAGGGATTGGTGTTTACTTCAAGCTAGCAAACTTGATTTAAAGAAGATTATGACATCTTTTTATGTTACATCTTTGTTTAAAAATGTTCCAATTGATGAAACCATTGACATTATAGTTCAAGCGGTAGAACAAGACATATTACCATCGCTGTTGCCAGGTCACACTCTACGCAAGTTTATCTTATTATGCACGAAAGACGTACGGTTTCGGTTTTAATGGAAGCAATGGAGAACCTCCTATCTCCAGTGTTGGCTGAAATTTTTCTAGAGCATCTACAGAATATATCATTAAAGATTGACATAAGTAAATGTGCTCAATGTATACGGTACGTGGATGCTAATTCCTTGTTCTTAAGAACAGATCAAAATTACGAACATTGTTTTAAAGTTTCAACAAAGCGCATAAGAATATCAGTTTTAAGTCAGAGCACGAGAAAGATGATTATCTGCCTTTGTTATATACACTATTAAAGAAAGAAACTAATGGTAAAGTAAATAGAACGGTTTACCCTAAACCAACCTGGTCTGCACAGTATTTGCGTTACAGCAGTTTTGTGCCGTTTCAATATAAATTAGCAACAGTTCGTGGCTACTTTTCAAGAATTGACATGTTGGTTAGTCCATATTCAATAGACAATGAATATAATAAAGCAATAAAAGATTTAATATCTAATGGCTATCCTAGACAATTAATTGAATAAATTATTGAAAGGAGAAGTAAACATAAACAGACCTATTTAGGACCAGAAAAGAAAGTCGTCTACTTGAACATCTCATTTCAGGAGGATCCAGTTTCCCGAATATCGTAAAAGAGAGGTGAAGCGGCATTATCACGCGCATTTAATGCAGCTAAACTACGAGTGTTATTTATGGTAACGCACTTGCCTTTACCAGCAGTCAAAGAGAAACAGCTGTTTTTGACGACATCACGTTATTTACCAATATATATGCAGAAGTTGTCGATCAACTTACGTAGGCCGATCGACCAGACAGTAAATTATTTGAATAAAAGGACATTGCAACTTAAATATCTTCTTAAAGCAAATGTTGAATACGCGTCAGCAATTGCGTAACATATCATTGAAACCCCACATTTATGTTCTCCAGACGTAGAATTTAGGAATATTACTAAATGCAATTTCCGCGCGATTATTAATATGGGATATCCCATGGAATCAGAAGATTCAGAAGCTGATATTTGTGGTTTCTTATCACCGTATGTATAAAAATGGAAGAAGTTCTTACGCGAACTGAAAATAACTTGCCGAAATGTGTATTTTTACTTCTACTTGTGCATGTTTACTGTCACTTTTTTGTTTTATGATGCGAACGAGAGATCTACTTTAGTGCATCATTTTTTCTGAATTCTTAAGATGAGAAATCAGTGAGCACAGTCGAGATGAAAATTTGGGAAAATGACTGTTTTTGCCTTGTTGTATAAAAAGATGCTTATAAAAATAAATATTGAAAGATAACAAATACTTCTCATTTTATGTTACTAACAGGCAATAATGTGGATGAGTTTAAAATTGTACATGAACTGTGCTTCGAAAGAAGGCCAGTGGAAAAACTTAAACAGTATCAAACGTAATTTTGATGCGGCCTCTTATATATTTCCGTGCGTTATTTAATTGAGTAATTAACTATTAGGTGAGTGATGATTAGTATTATGGAGATCTATTATCGAGTATGAGATGAAAGAAAGAAATATCAATATTCCAATTAATCTTAATGTAATTAACGTGTCATACTTTACTGTACGGGAGAAAAAATAACAGGGATTAATTTTTATTTAAACTTCGCGAATTTGATACAGTTATCGACTTTCCTTAAGTAACTAAAAATGAACACATAATTTTGTAAAACAAAACTAACAGAAAATTGAAACGAGGAGAGAGTACGAAATAAGGTAACGTCCAATCATTCATGAGCATCATCTCCAGTACAGACATAACACCTGTAACATTATATTTCGACTTATATAAAGTCATCATCAAATATTATTCATCAATATACACCCACAAGTTGTCGATTAACATATTTAGACCAATCGATCAGAAGACTAGTAAGTAGACTGAAAACACATTAAAATTTGAACGTCTGCAAATGCAAAATATAGTATTCACACGTCATATGTATGTTGGCCAAAGTTGCGAACCTAGTAACAAATTAGTTCAGATGTGACCAGAAGGATAAATCAAAGACAGCATGAACGGAAAGTATAATCTCATGCACATTCGTTTCGTGCTTACTGGCGACTCATCAGTAGGAGCCGGTATTATGCCCTTTACCACTATATATTTGGGTGAAGAATGTAGGATAATAGGACGGTACAATCTCCTAGACGAATGTGTAAACCTATAGTAGTGAAGCTAACGTCATATAAAGTATCGAAAATGCGACTTCCACGCTAACTCACTCTATATAATATATATACCGAGTCTGTAAAGGATACTAACACTATGGCTATTGTGTTTGTAACCGATACCAACATTATTGTACCGAAAAGTTACATGGTACTAACACTATGGTTTCCGAGTCGGTACATGATACCAACATGATGGATATCAATTTATGCTATAGTTCACCGAAATTGAGAATTACAACAATTTCTGAACACCTGTTACTCCAGTAAATCCATACACTCTGGCCTTGATCGATATCAGTTATCACATTTCGCGGTAAGCATGACATCATTAAATTCAATATATAACAGTTAAATACTGTTTGTTGCGGAGACCTAATATATATGCAAGTATGTATTAGGTGTTGCGAACCTAGTAACAAATTAGTTCAGTTGTGACCAGAAGGATAAACAAACGGAAAGTATAATCTTATGCACATTCGTTCCGTGCTTACTGGCGACTTATCAGTAGGAGCGGGTATTACGCTCTTTAACCACTATATATTTGGGTGAGGAATGTGGGATAATAGAACGGTACTTACTTGTTTCTTCTGCGTATGTCCGAGCATTAAGCTTGAACTGGAGGTGAGGCATGCAATGGATTAGTTGTTCCCTTATTTCAAACTATCCATGTTTCAATTTTTTATATTCAGTTTGGCGTTTATATATATATATATATATATATATATATATATATATATATATATATATATATTAAGTTGTTCATTTGTAGATACTTGAGAAGAATATGAGAAAGAAACGGTTCTTGTATCTATTAAATTTTCTTTTTCATTTTACAATTTGAAAGTGTATTATGAATTTTGTTAAGTCTCGCATTCTAATTGAAGGCCCGTAAATAAATTTTGACTTCAGTTAGTTTCGTTCGCGACTTGCAACTTATTTATAAGAAACTTGGAGGTCACTTCAAATTTAACTAACTCAGTTTCAGCACGCAAACACATAGCAAAGTGCTCTCCCATGACCAAACTCTAGATAAAAAATAACATTGAAATGGCGCATAACAGTGGAAAATTTGAAATTTACAACTTTAAACGCTTTTGTAAGGCAACACTTCGACAAATTCTCACTACTAGGTATGAGCTTGTAAGCAGGGCAATGAAACTGGAAAACAGCAAATAAAATGAAAAGACAACATAAAGTTCTCATTGAAATAGTTAGAAGAGATTGCATTTATTTAGCATTAAATTTTGTTACTTTACTGTCATATGGCAATGGAAACAACCTATTAACATGGAAATATTAAAGCTTCGAGTTTGTGGGTCTAACCAGGATACGAAGAGACGCAATTTAACGACACAACGAAACGAAGCCAACGAAGCATACACTGCACGCATACATTTAACACGAAAATCTACAAAGAAAGGCAACATTAGCAATACAGTTTCCATGCGATTTTCATTTTATTATTTAATAGCGTGACATTGCCGATCAGTGACCTCTTCGGCATAGAATCAATCTTTGAGTTTGAGAAAGCGAAAATTGCTCTATTTAAGGCTGATGTTAATGCCAAAGAACTACCCCATTAAAGTTCAGGAAACGATAAAGGACATAGAGAATGCTGGAACCAGTCACCGAGGCTCAGGCATTAAAGGAAATACAAATGATTATTTAGAACATTTTAATAGCGAGCACACTTTATACAATAAATACACTGGAATCTAAAAGGCCAATTTGATTCGACATGTTTGATGCCTCTGTGTGAGCACAAAGTTTCTCGTTAGAAGCATCATTTTTATATGTGGCCGTCCGGCAGTTTGAGGAACTTTTGATAGCAGTTCAATTGTAATTGCCAGTATCTCTCTCGTATGCAGATTTTAATCAGCAAGTATTGGGACACTTCCGTGTCAGACATCAGGAAGTGTTAAATACTGTTTGTTGCGAAGAACTAATATATATGCAAGTATGTATTAGGTTTTGCGAACCTAGTAACAAATTAGTTCAGTTGTGAACAGAAGGATAAACCAAAGGCAGCATGAACGGAAAGTATAATCTCATGCACATTCGTTTCGTGCTTACTGGAAGTGTTTGCTGAATTATACAGAGTCAAACCCCAGTCAAAGGCACTTCCCCTGGATACAATGGCAAAAATTAAGCGGCGAATGTCCAAGCACGCGCATTATTAACCGGGTTTGCAAACACATTTAGCCATTATTTTTATGCTCCTTCATCCTACCAAATATAGTGCTTTACCGAGCACGCCTTGTGTCCTAGAGAAGAACGTCCAGTCCTAAAAAATTTAGAAATGATGGCTCTTACATCGTGGTTAACGACACAGCAGACGAACCTCGTATCAGCAGTGTGCAGATGCGACATTCTTTATATCCTATACAGTGGGTCTGTGAGGAGCAGCGATAACTGGTGGCTGGGAAATTCGCAATACATTAGAACACCAGTATCAATAGAAGAAGCCGTGAAAACACATCGTTTATTGAGCACCAACATCCGTATAGTTTTCCGAGAGAAACATCAATGCGAGGTGGACCTAGTGAAGAGATTCTATATAGTATCCACTAGTCTGCCCTGAAGCAGACCGACCACGAAGGGAACTTTGAAATTACAGTTTTGTAACTCATGAACAGAACGTATGTTATTATAAAATTGGACATTGGAGCCAATGTTTCGGTATTACGAACGTCTTAAAAAAGAAACTCTTATAATTCATATGCAGCATTTCAAAACAGTGTAAGGCGAATCTGCTACCGTTGGTGGAATGAATTTCAAATCCATTACTAAACCATATTCCAGCCCTTAGAATGCACCAAATGTTCCCGGCCTACGGTCGATAGCTTAAACTGTGGATGTAGTTAAACAAAAGTCAAAAACCGCCAAGAATATATGGTACTCAAAACACCTCGCGATAACTTCTCAAGAAATGCAATAATTTATAGATGCCGGCGTTCAAGAGCTATCCTTATTCTTGTTTTGAGCCACTAACTTGAGGTTACAAAAAAAGATGATTGGCGCAGACCTGTCGCTGATTGTCGGAAGACAAACGCTGTGACATAACCTGACTCATAAATCATGCTTAATCTATCACTAGCAGATGACAAACGATTTGCCGTACTTAAAACAGGACATGGCTTTTGAAAAATTGGCGTTCGGCTCAAAGGCAAATGCAAAGTGGCAATTTTGGTAACCATAGGCAATTTTTGATTAACTTGGTTACATTTAAGTCTAAGGAAAAAACCATAAGATATTCCAAAGAATGATGGACTCGTTCATAATCAATTCACTCTTTATTGCAGTGGACGATGACGACGTCATTATTAGGGAAACAATCTTACAACAATTTATGTTAAAGATTCAGTCAAAAGCCTTAGAATGGTGATGCCATTTTAATTCTAAAAGTGTACAGATAGGTTGGAAAGTTCCACCCATTCACCGCAGATTGGCGTATGCGATTATATTCGAACGTACAACCCATAAAGCATTATCCAGTGCCCATTACTATAAAAATTGCGCCGGGTTATTTGAACGATAAAGTTCTATATGTCATAAACCGCAGAGGTGGCGGTCACTCAACCACAGCTGTCTAAGCTGACTGGTGCTTAAATACCGTTTCGATAGACGAAGGAAAGTCCTAGTAGCGTTTGTTCAATGTAAGCAGAAATTGATAAACTCAAATATTTTAACTTTCCCGGTAGGACACATTTCGATCGTGACAGACGACTCAAACATAGACATAGGAGCAGTATTACAATCTGCCGAACGCCCGACAGAATATATAAATCGCACTCTCATAAAAGCGGAGCAAAAATATAGTTACCTAAAGTAAAGTACCTGCAGCACAATGGGCCCTATGAAAATTTAGATATTTTGTCATCGACATTGGTGTATACGACGTTTTCGATCACAAAGCAATATTGTACTGGCGGTCAGAATTTACTTTACTGTGGCTGACTCCTTTTGGAGGATAAGCCGGCTCCAATGACATTTCATGGAGTTTCTTGGGAATTTGGTACAAGTGGTGTCCCCTCACCATTCGGAACATATATATATATATGTTCCGAGTGGCGGTCAGAATATACTAAAATTAAACGAGTGCATCGGGTTAATGAATATCCCAAGGAATCCAATAAATGGTTGTCATCGAGCAGTAATCGAGATAGTTGCAGCGGAAGTGCTTAACAGAATTTCTGCAGTTTGGGTATCGCTATTTATGAAGCCACCCGAAGAACAGTGTGTTGATGCCACAATCCGCGAAATAGCTAGGCAGCTGCAAAACGGCAAACCGGTTTCCGCACCACATAGAACACTTATTCTGGAAATGAGCTACTGATGCGGAAAGGAGAACAATCAAAGCAATAGTTTATGCCGGGATCCATGTAACACTGGGACATTCCGGCGCCTTGCATCTCATCGAAACATTACAGTCTCGATTGTATTGGCTCAGCATGGTAAACATATTCGTAGCTGGTATCAAACGTGCGCTACGTACAAGCGTTGGATGCTACAAAAGATCGTTCGTTTCATTTCTTTTAATGTCACAGCATGAAATAAATTTTCGCATAAACACTTTCTCTGGGTCCGCTGTCTGTGATTTGTGGCGGACTGGCCTATGTCCTCTTCATAATAAGTAAATATACCAAATAGGTCAGGTTTGTACCCGAGAAGCAAAATGCATTAGAGAAAACTAATAGGAGAGCGCTGGCTCAGTCGGTTTGAGGCACCACAAAACATCGCTACCAAGCAGGGTGCAAAGTAATTATCGAAGAAATTTAATCAGCGGTGCATGAACTTCAATATAAACGATTCCCGAGCTGCGAATTATAAGCCTTAAGCTATTGCAAAGGTTTAGTAAGCGCCCCAAACGACGAAGAAGTTTCTGTGACGTTAGCACCACGAGTCCCTGTTTCCTGGCGGGAAAGATTACCTTTAGTCGAGAGGGTCATACGACTTAAAGTAAAAAACCAGCGAGCTTTACTCCGATAACGATTATCTATAGCTTACATATTCTTCTACATGCGAACATGAAGCCACAAGGTCCCAAGGCCACTGAATCATACAAAATATTCAGGAGCGCATACAAAGCCTAACTTAGGCCGTGTGTGCCGACCAGAGATGAGCCGATTCCCGTTGACCTACATGAACCTACTTACGAGCCAGGGACAACGTGGTGGTGGCTGTCGAACCCACGACGCTACGCCCTGCTAATTGTGGTGTGGGTGCAAGTGGAGCAGAACACCGTTTTTATCAACATGCACGACGAACGCAATACTGTGGCACTCAACCTATTAAACTGGGTGCAGAGGCCATCTCCAGAAGGGTAAGATATCGAATAAGCAACCCTTGAGGTCTGGAATGCACCAGTGGCTATATTTGGGGCCATTTTGAATGCAAGAGAACAACTTTGTGGAAGCGCAAGTCTTAAAATGCTGAAAGAATAAAAGAATGCTGGAAGTAGCGGCCGAGCTTGAGTAGTGAATTAATAATACAGAATAAGTCTGTAAATTTGTTTGACCCACTTGCACGACTTTTACGAGCAAGTTTAATATAGAAAATGTGCCGAGTGCAAAAATATAGCTTCACATTTTTTACTAGAAGAGCTTATTCATACGCTAGCGCGACAAATGGATAACATTAATGAAGATTACTGTTAGCATCGAGGTAATCCGCATAAGGAAACAAACCCAAATGGGAAGACACAATACTCCACTACCAAAAAAAATTGTCTAGAAATTTGCATTTGCAGTGCCGTTCTGCACAATTTAGAGTCGAATCACATAAGGTTTCTAAGCTAAAAAGAAGACTACATCCCAGAAGAAAAATCGTTCTTGCGCTAAAAACTGACTTTGGCTGATTTAGTATGATGCTGGCATGCCGAAAACTGTATAATTTTCATTTTAAGCCAATCTGGTGGTGGCTGAGAAAATAACGATCCACTTGGTAATCGCATTTGGAACATGCATAAAACAGGTTCGAGCCATCACAATTAGCGTATCCTTTTTCGATTTTGCAACGTAGAGCATTTATTGACGGATCGAAATATACTATCGCGGAGTTTATATTATATATTTGTTGTGGATGAAGGATAAGAACCTTTCACCTATACAATCTTTAATTCAAAAGGCCCAAATCGCTTTAGCATAAAATAATACAGTAAGTACGGATGCACCGTATGTAAAACTGTACCATAATCACTTGGTCAACTAGCGAAGCAAGTAAAACATGAACCTAAAAGCTATTGCTTGATTAGTAAAAATGGCTTCATTTCAGGGTAACAGAACAAAAATTGATAGACTAGAAGAAACAGATGTTCTTAACATAGAGATTGGTAAACCGAAAGGTGCAATTTAATGCAAGCTCAAATGAGCACAAACCAACTATTACTCAGTAAACTAAAAAGGTTCATTATTAATGACAGACAACAGGCAAGTAGCATTGACGCAAATTTACAGTAATTTTCGCTATTTCGACGACGTTCGATGATTGATGGACCTGTAAGAGTAAAGTTAAAGCATGTTTTGTAACAAACATTTTAAACAAAACAAATAAACGAAAGTGGCAAGAATTTACAAACAAAGCATACAAGCGTAATGGTAGGGATGAAAGCTTTCATCATAAGAACGTCGATTTTTATCAAAATACAAACATATTGGATCAATCGTAAATAAATATTTAAAAAAATACCATTTTTGAACGGAACTAAATAAAAAGAAACTGAACTTATACAAACCTGAGATTTTTGGTACATAAAAAATCTGTACTAAGTAAATGAAGATAAAAATAATATTTCTAATACTAATACTACTTCTAGTAATAAATATTAATAATAATACCAAAAACAATAATAATAATGGTATTAGTAATAATAGTAATTAAATTATAAATAAGTCTAAGTGTGTCAAAATTTGTGTTTATAAAATTAAAATTCGAATAAAAAACTCGTGAAGTAAAGCCGTGTGCGCGCGAGAAAAATCACCATGGCACCAAAGTATAAAATAAAATTGGGAAATGAAATTGGTAAACCATTCCATTAATAAGAGTTTAGAGAATACTATTAAACGGTACAGTGATAAAAAAAAATTTAAATGACGTGTGTAACAAATTATCAAAGATAACTAGTTAATTACTATAGACCTCAGGATAACCATTAATACACATCTAACTATCCATAATTAAAGAGAAGTTTAGATAGAATAGCCCGCATGAGATTTATAAATTCACTTTATTTAGGCGTTCAACGTTTACGATGTTTCGTGTTATTCCTACTCCAGAAAACACCGAAAACAAGATGCCCCTGAAATGTTGGCGTAGAAATGAATAATATTAGTGTCAATGAGACTACACTAAACGGTAAAATCTAATGATGTAAAACATCCTTTGATGGAGCTGAACTAGTGAACAGGATCAGTTTTACAAATTTCCAATGAGAGATCAAATAGAATAAACTTAAACAAATATTAATGAAAAGATTCTAGATATTTAATTTACAAATTAAAGAATAAAAAATCTACTCTGCTTCAAATCTAGCTCGCAAGATTGAGATAAGCACCAGTCCAATGGTATATAATCATTTGCAAAAAAGAAAAAGTAACAGTTATTCAGATCAAGTTTGCGCGCTTGAGCTGAACACCAGTTATGGTGTGCGACTGGTCAGATACAATAGGATCTGTGCTTTTCCCAAGTTCGAAAGCTAGATTTATATAGTTGCTATCACCACTTGTGAAATCATTGATTGTTTAAATTAAACAAACCTACTGACTACTACGCTGACTAACGTCATTTGGCCTTCTCTAGCTAACGCCACAGGCAAGTGACTGCCGACAAGCAAACCGCAATTTATAAATATTATGTTTCGTAAGGCAGCAGTCCCGCGCATACCCATAAGTAGCCTCGAATGTATTTTACCTGACTGAAATTTCGACTGCACAATTTCTATACAGAAACAAATATAACGAATTCATAGTTTGCTCTATTTTTTCAAAGTGTTGGTTGAGCCAAAGACTTATTGCACAGTAATTTAATGTAAAAATTAATGTGAAGGAAGCATGGCTCCGCTCTCTAAAAAATTATAACTATTTTGTGTTCAGGCCTTTCTGTAGGTTTTATGTTGCACATTGGGAATAGTAAAGACCGTTTGAAGCACACGAGTTTATATAACTTGCTGATCAAATTAAATCTGATATCGGTGCTAACTTAAAGTCTTGGACTTGATTTTGATTATATCCACAGGAATTTGCAAAATAAGATCTAGCTTAATTAGGGCACATGAAAGCAACAGCTTATGTAGCAAAGTAGGGATGTCGACGAAATAAACTTTTCATCAAGAAGTCAAAATTAAAGAAAACACAAAAAGCTAAGTAACGACTTTGGCTGATGTAGATTACGTTAATAAAAGACCCAGTCAATGTAAATAATACATTCGTTTTTTATTTGGGTTCCACTTCCAATAACTTTAGCTTATTGGAAATCCATCCACTGGCCCATGTATTCGTTCTTATTGGGTAACTAACCAGTAGTCGCCAAGACTGAGAATGAAAATGACTAATGATGATGCTCAGGCCATTAACGGAGGTCAGAGTGAGACGCTTTTGTTGGAAAGGGAGGTGGTCAGAATTGGTTTTTATTCTCAATTCCATTAAATTGTAATCTATTTCTAAACTCATGTTGTCGGTACTTTTTACAGGTTCGGTAGGATGGCTTTGAAGACTCACTGTTAAAGACAATATGTAATGTCGACTCTACTAATTCTTGAATAAACACGTATAGATGATAGCATCGGTGAACTGTTCAACATACCTTTAACAAATATTTAGTTGGCAATACAATTTAACAATAATTTATTGCGCGGGTGGTGATAACAATTCTTCAAATCAAGTTTGCGAGCTTGAAGTAAACACCAATCCCATTGTATTTAACCAGTCATCGAACAACATAACAAAACTACCGCCACCGAAATATTTAGTTGGGTTGGAGCCAGTACACCCGAAACGAGTAATTATACGAAATTATACATTTAGGTCATGTTGACTTTAATGTATTCTTCTGGTTTAATATGAACAAACACGTTACTGGTTATGCAATGCATAATGCATAAATGTTAGCTCGCTACAAACAAGAATGTAGCAATTAAAAGAACATTAGTTGCGCGGGCGGTGATAACAATTATTTAAATCACGGTTGCGATCTTGATAAAAGCACCAGTGCCCTTATATACATACAATTTGCAGTATAAACTAAGCCTTGTGTAAAGTAGAAAAGGCAATTCATCCAGTAGATCGCTTTCGTTCTTATTGGGAACTCTTCACGTACTGTACAGAATTTGCTGCGGATAGGGCTCGAACCTGGGCAAATCTGATTAACAAACTGTTGTTTAAACGACTGAGCCAACCTGCCGCTCGCTACATACAATTTTCATTTATACACCAACAGATGTTTTTGGTTAGCCCGTCATTTAGGTGGAGCCTATGTGGAATCTCATTATACCGAAATCTCCAACTAACCATCAGCAATCGGTCATTATAGAACAGAAGTTATCAATACAAGCCGCATTTCGTTCAAATAGTATTGAATTAACCAAAGCCTTAATTAGTTCAGTACGGATGAATATTATAATATAACTAAGCATTTACTAACTGCACTGCATCATTTAACTGAATATAGCGTCAATCAATAATGGTACGTCCCATATTTAAAATAAGAATTATGAAATAATTCATAGAAATTATTTTTTTAAATCAAGCAAACACCAGAGCCACGTAAGACATGTGAAACTACTAAGTGTGAGTGATATCGATCAGACTGAAAAAATATAATATCTACGATTTGGAATGACCTTGCGAAATTGATCTTACACTATGAACAAATTACACATGAAGACTGTCAAAACTGCAGCACAGCGTTAAACTAACGTCAATCGAGCTATGAACTAAAACAGTTGGATATCTATGACAGCATATAATACTTTATTATAACTGAGGTTGCGAACTTGATATAAACACTAGACACATTATTACATACATTCTTCAGAATAAACTAAGAATTGTACAGTGTAGAAAAGGCAATTCATCCAGTAGACCGGTTTCGTCCTTATTGGAAACTCATCACGTACTGGCCAGAATTTGCCGGAGACAGGACTCGAACCTGGGCACGTCTACTTCGGAATCTGATGCTCTAACCACTGAGCCACCCTGCCGCACAATACATATTTGAGTTATATACAAAATATTGAAAAGTTTGTGTAGTTTACGACAGGGTGGCTCAGTGATTAGAGCACCAGATTCGGAAGCAGACATGCCCAGGTTCGAGCCTTGTTCGCGGCAAATTCTGGCCAGTACGTGATGTATGTTTTTCTTAGTTAAGCTGCCACATTTTATGCCGATATAACGCTAACTATGGTTATGATGACAGGAATAAGGAGATCAACCAATCATATATATATATATATACACACACACACATATATATATATATATATATATATATATATATATATATATACATAAGAACTGAAATCCATGGAATAAAATTTATTAATAACTATCATTTTTACCAGTATGTACAACCAATATTCTGGATCCTTAAGCCATCTATTTGTTCATCCAATTATAAGTGTACAATTGTCTTAACAAATCACATATTATATATGTCTAGCGTACAGTTAAACAATGTAGACTACTTCGTTTTCGAAAAGCCATATGATGTGCTATTGCCTTCATAACGAGACACGTCTGTACCTTTTAAAGATTTGTTTGTGGTGTTTATGCTCCAATCCAAATTGGCTTCTTTTTTAATTATTTCCTGTTAGTTTGAGCAAGAATTAAGCTTATAAATTGCAATAGCTTAATATGCCAGAAGAATTCTTTCAAATGTTTCCTTGTATAGAACTAATAGATTAGTTCTACTGACAACGTGACCTAAGAGTAATACACGTTCCAAATTGATGAGTTTCATGCATAAGCTGCACAAATTTTGAATCATTTTTTAAGAAAAATGCAGATTTATTACTGTTCTGAGCCTCCTCTTCAATTTTCCGCTATATTGATTGTTGCAGGTACATTGAAATTTGTATACGGTGAACGGAGTTGACGTCACTGAGAGGCTCTTCTTTCATTTTCGTCTGGCCACCTTCTAGTGTTTTAGCGGTTAAACCAGGATTAAACTATTAGGAGAGCTTATATAGACAAATTCAGCGATGAAGAATTAATCAGTGACTGGAAAACAATGTGTCATTTTAGCACGCAATTCTGGAACAAGTTTCTGTAGGAATAATATTCCTTCTGCACATAAGTTGTGGCCGCAAAATGTTACCAAATAAATCAGCGAAACCTGTTTACCTGTTATACGACATTCGCAAGCAAATGCCAAACAAAGGATGGACTTTGAAAGCTGAAAAAGCTGTTATCTCGATATAAAAGTGAAAGGAGAACACACCAATCTGTATAACTATCAAATAATGTTTCAGACTATATAACTCTTAATCTTCTAATCTAGTTAAATTTACAACATGGAAGTGTATATGAGTGCAGTCAAGAAATGTATAGCTCGAACGACCACTGCAATCAAATTGCTCGCACTTTCCGAGTACGTGAGTGCTTGTGTGTAGATTTTATCAACGGTTTCAACCAAAATGTGTAATAGGATAAATTTGTTTAAAATCGCACTGAATAGAACAAAACACCATCGAGCAAATTGTTTGTTATAGGCAAAGCCAATCTTGTATTGATATTTCTATATTATAATGCGAAGCCCCTACAACCACCAGAGTTAATGAAAAATCTAATGCTCAACATAGGCATTTATACAAAAAATGGTATGCCGAGTCAGTAACTATTGTATTTTTGTATGATAGGACGATTATTATTGTCTTTGCGAAAGGATTTTACAAAAGCGCACGTTGCGAACGAACGTAATAAACACTGATCAGTATGGCTACACATAATGCTTATGTGAAATCAAATCTACGGTCGAACAAAAGAATGCACGCTTTTTCAAAGAAATCAAAACATACTTACCACGAATGAGGCGGCCTAAATCGAGATGATAGGGATTCTGATTGATTGGATAGGTGAGAGCATTTAATGCAATATTCTGCGCATCCGACCCCGACTCGTCCAAACTTTCACCAGAGAGTTTATTGGTGCTTGAACTGAGGTGAATACTAGTAACACCACTGGTGCGTGAAGTCCCTTCCTTAATAGGAGCAACGGTCGATGGTGCACTGACAGAATCGCGGTCTGAAAAATAGCCTAATAGAGGGCAAGAAAATTTACATAAAAACATTGTTGTGCTTCCAAAATTAAGAAAAAGCAAATCATCTTTTGTAACTACTGAAAAATAAGAAGCAGCATTATGATCTCAACGAAATGCAGATAAAAAAGCACATCCCCTTTCAATTAAGAAGGTCCAAATTTGGAAAATAAAACTTTCAAATAAATGATAATTTACAAGAACTTTCTTTCCAAACTTTAACTATGCTGTATGGCGAACATGCCAGAAACGCATTAGGATGACAAAACATTAAATAGATTGCATATTCAGTTTAAAATGACACGGCACATATTTGATGTATTTCTATTTATTAAGAACTGAGTACAAGTTTTTAATCCTTTTATATATATATATATACAAACATTAAAATCAGTTTATTTATAATGTTTTACATGATATTTTACATTTACATTCCAAATAGGCTTTCATAAACGAAAATATAAATTTAATGTTGACTATAGATGATTTTAAAAGTAAATAAACGATGTTTGGGCAGTTCGTATATTTAGTACGTGCATGGTTTGTTTCTATCCATATTTTACTTTAGTATTTGTTTTTATTTTTATAAGAAATCTTGTTATTTTTTCTGTATGAACCATTCGCTCATCAAGACTTGGCATATCATCAGTCTGCGGAAAATGTGCAAATTTATTTTCCAGACACATGCTATGGACTGCTTGCTTATTTACATATCACGTTTTCCAACAATCGTATAGCTTAAGCTATTTCTTTTAAAGCAATTTTTTTGTGCGACTGTATGACGAAAAATTACCAGATCTTTTTTTCTTTATCAGGCAATCTTTTCCATCTTTGTTCTTGATTTTTCGGTTTCAACTTCATAATAATAACAAAATGAAAGATCTAAAAAATTTTATCTAGTCACGGAGAGGCTCTTTTTTCATTAATTCGCATAAATTTCGTAGAGTTGAACACTTATCTGAGGAAATGGAGTTTTAGTCCGTCGATTTGCTTTTCTATTGAAAATTTCAACTGGAAAATCATCTCCAAATTGAACATTCAGCATTATTTTTTGAGATAATTGGCTTTCATCTAGATTGGTCACGATTTTATTACTTTGCTTTAAATTATATTCAATAAACCGGTCGAGATAGTCAATATTCCCCAACGTTTCGCGAAGCAGGTTTAGCTCTAATTAAATGTACTTAGGTAAACAAATCCCACGCATTTTTATGCCCAAATTGGTTATGGGTTCCTTTTGTAAGCCCCTGATACAGTATTGGAATAATAAATATACTGCCCAGTCCAGCTAGGTTTCTTGTGAACCGACCTAAATATAATACCTTCTCTATCTAGAAACAATACCAAATGAACAACTTCATCAAAAATTATATTACATATATATATATATATATATATATATATATATATATATATATATATATAGCGCGAAACAGGATTAGCTCTAACTCAATTGTTCTTCGATGGACAAATCCTGTGTATTCGTGTGCAAAATTGAAGTAGTCTATATTGCGCAAAACAAAGACAGACATAGCTAAGACGGGATTGGATGACAGAATATATTAACGATACCGGAATAATGGCTGTAGATAGTGGTAGAAATTAGATATATTAATAAATTTTATTTCATGGATTACGGTTCTTTCTTCTCCTACACACACGCACAAACACATATATATATATATATATATATATATATATATATATATATATATATATATATATATATATATAGCAAAATACGCTCCATTTAAATGAAATACTAGCCAAAAACAAATTTTGAATATGACTGAGAACTGCAATAAGAATGCGACAGGTGTGACGCAATAGCACGGGTGTACAACTCAAAAGCAACTATACCCTGGATCAAAAAGCTGACGCGGAAAATTGTGGAAAAGACATGGCGAGTTGCTATTAAGTATGAAACCGATCTACTTTATGAATTTCCTTTACTACTGTAAGCAATGCTTTTTTATACTGCAACATATAAACCTAAATATAGCCATATCAATGTAAATTTATATATATATATACTATTTAATAACAAAATATATTTATTACTGTTTTAAAACAATGGATTGAAAATAGCTGCACAATTTTCATCTGGCCACCTTCTAGTGTTTTAGCGGTTAAACCATGATTTAACTATTAGGAGAGCTTATATAGACAAATTCAGCAATGAAGAATTAATCAGTGACTGGAAAACAATGTGTCATTATAGCACGAAATTCTGGAACAAGTTTCTGTGGGAATAATATTCCTTCTGCACATAAGTTGTGGCCGCTAAATGTTACCAAATAAATCAGCGAAACCTGTTTACCTGTTATACGACATTCGCAAGCAAATGCCAAACAAAGGATGGACTTTGAAAGCTGAAAAAGCTGTTATCTCGATATAAAAGTGAAAGGAGAACACACCAATCTGTATAACTATCAAATAATGTTTCAGACTATATAACTCTTAATCTTCTAATCTAGTTAAATTTACAACATGGAAGTGTATATGAGTGCAGTCAAAGAAATGTATAGCTCGATTTTATCAACGGTTTCAACCAAAATGTGTAATAGGATAAATTTGCTTAAAATCGCACTAAATAGAACAAAACACCATCGAGCAAATTGTTTGTTATAGGCAAAGCCAATCTTGTATTGATATTTCTATATTATAATGCGAAGCCCCTACAACCACCAGAGTTAATGAAAAATCTAATGCTCAACATAGGCATTTATACAAAAAATGGTATGCCGAGTCAGTAACTATTGTATTTTTGTATGATAGGACGATTATTATTGTCTTTGCGAAAGGATTTTACAAAAGCGCACGTTGCGAACGAACGTAATAAACACTGATCAGTATGGCTACACATAATGCTTATGTGAAATCAAATCTACGGTCGAACAAAAGAATGCACGCTTTTTCAAAGAAATCAAAACATACTTACCACGAATGAGGCGGCCTAAATCGAGATGATAGGGATTCTGATTGATTGGATAGGTGAGAGCATTTAATGCAATATTCTGCGCATCCGACCCCGACTCGTCCAAACTTTCACCAGAGAGTTTATTGGTGCTTGAACTGAGGTGAATACTAGTAACACCGCTGGTGCGTGAAGTCCCTTCCTTAATAGGAGCAACGGTCGATGGTGCACTGACAGAATCGCGGTCTGAAAAATAGCCTAATAGAGGGCAAGAAAATTTACATAAAAACATTGTTGTGCTTCCAAAATTAAGAAAAAGCAAATCATCTTTTGTAACTACTGAAAAATAAGAAGCAGTATTATGATCTCAACGAAATTTGGATAAAAAAGCACATCCCTCTTCACTTAAGAAAGTCCAAATTTAGAAAATAAAACTTTCAAATAAATGATAATTTACAAGAACTTTCTTTCCAAACTTGAGCTATGCTGTATGGCGAACATGCCAGAAACGCATTAGGATGACAAAACATTAAATAGATTGCATATTCAGTTTAAAATGACACGGCACATATTTGATGTATTTCTATTTATTAAGAATTGAGTACAAGTATTTAATCCTTTTATATATATACAAACATTAAAATCAGTTTATTTATAATGTTTTACATGATATTTTACATTTACATTCCAAATAGGCTTTCATAAGCGAAAATATAAATTTAATGTTGACTATAGATGATTTTAAATGTAAATAAACGATTTTTGGAGAGTTCGTATATTTAGTAAGTGCATGGTTTGTTTCTCTCCATATTTTACTTTAGTATTTGTTTTTATTTATGATGCCCAGGGCAACTCAAGGCGAAGGTGATGGAACATCGTATATCGGCCGGGTAGAGCTGGTTAGTTCGTGAAATTTACACTTGACTATTGCCTACTGACGCTCAGATGACAGTGAGTTAAACAAAGAAGATTGAATACCTCGGCTTATAAAGCTGTGCAACTGATTATAACGATAACTGTTCAACACAGCGGTGTTAAGGACAGCCGATTATCTACTTTATCTAAAGACTAGAATTGATGTTTAAAGAATAAAACGCGTGATTTTACAATAGTATTTACAATTTGCTAAGGCAGCCAGATCAAATCTAATATGTTAATACATTTCAGCAGACGTCGGTCAGTTCGATGCCACTATGGAATTAAAGAAGATAATTTCGTTTAAAATTGGTACCGGTGCGATGCCCAGATTTATCTAAGGCTTGAAATAAATATTTTACACTATGACAACTTTCGAAACATTTAGTTTCGCACTATATTGTATTAGCACTTCATAATGACGGCAAATGGCTGCCTGGACTTCTTTTTCCTTTTCCGATAACAGAACAGAATCGTCAGCATAATCAAGCTCAGAAATTTACTTACTTACATTACTTTACTGCGGCTGACTCCTTTTGGAGGATAAGCCGGCTCCATAGAAATCCCGGATTATACCTCTCCATGCCGGGCGGTTGGCAGCCATTTCGGAACATCGAACATTCCAACACCCGAAATAAATAGGTGTTTTCGCGCTGATACAGAGCGCGTCGCTTGCCGGGGACGCCGTAGCATGAACGGTATTTGTGACATTTCATGGAGTTTCTTGGGAATTTGGTACAAGTGGTGTCCCCTCACCACTCGGCTTTTTGATCGAGGACGCACCTCTAGCCTTTGCACATCCAAGCGCAGTCTGCAAGGCAGCAGTAAGTTGCATGGTTGCCGGTGGCTGTTGAGAGCTCATTCGCCATTCGGAAGTACGGGGTACTGTCCAGGAGTCCATGTAATCATGTGGCTGTTGAACCCTTTTGTGGCGGGGAACACACGCCGAGTCATGGTGCCGTCGTCGGGCTCATGTGGTATTTTATAGGAGATCCGATTGCCGGTCGGAAATCCACCACGCCCTGGTGACACCACCGCCATAGCCCCGTTAGCCCATGTACGATCGGCCATCGAGCTCATTCGCCATTTAACATCAATAAGCCAAGGAAAGAAAGTGCGTTTGACCGAGGGTTATCGCGCTCACAAATAAACTGAATATGATGGTCTACGCTGTTGAAATCTTTAAGTATGTCATTTGTTCCTAAAGATTTATTTATGATTAAGAAAGCATCATCAACATATATTGGATATGCATGACAGTATTTTGAATGCGCTATAATTGTTGTCTCCACATAAAAAATATAGACATCAGATAGTAGGTTTTCTAGCGAACTGATCACTGAATGTCAATTTAGACTACTTGATGTTAATTTTTAGTTGGCTTGTAGGTACAGGGAATGATGGATGGTTGCTAACAATCGGCATTACAATGGTCCTACTCGGCCGGAAACTGGTGAATCACGTAGAATTGAATCGTTCGACACAAAAGATAATTATCGACTAAACCACAATCTCTCTGATGGAAAAAGTGCAAAATCAGCGCATTTTCCCACAATTTCTCATACTCAAAATGGTAGAGATTTCGGTCGGTTAGAAAGCGGTTTGGATCATACGCAAGGTAACCATGGCCATACCTCAATGAATCAGTCATCGCTTTTGTTAAACGGGCCTATTAACGAAGTTGTGCCGAACCACGATCAGTCTCGGAATTATCACGTCAGGAACAGCGTTAGTCATACTGGTGGCAGAACTGTGACATATCCTGGGAAATCGCAAATGCATCAAAGACATTACAATCAGCCAATAAGTAGTTCACAGTTTCCACCACCACAACAACAGAATGATCGTTTTTTGTCGTATCACCAGCAGGGAAACAATCATTCAGTCAACCAATCACAACATTATTATCAAAATAGTTATAATTTAAAAAAATCATCAAAATTACACTCTGCACGATTCTACTCAGCAGTATCATTCGAATCATTATCAAAATGAATATTTTGATGGCGTGTCAACGCATGATACGGGTGACCAAGTAGGATGCAACGATAATGATGAAACATCAAAGCCTTTTGATCCTGTTAAGGATGACTGGATGTTGGAATATCAAAAGAACGCGATCTTGAAATTTCAGATGAACCTACTGGCCGTGACTAATCCATTTGTTAATGCATGTTATTTATACGCAAACATTAATATATTGTTAGTGCCCTAGACTTGGCTTGATATAATGGGCCGTAAATGATTTAATCAATTTTGGAATATTTTTAATTTTTATGTTCTTGTTTACTTTATAAATCACACCACTGTGGATTTATCGATAGCTCAGAAATTTGGGCACCACTGAACTCCACTCTAGAGATCTCAGCAAAAATAGTATTGACGAAATGTTTGACAGAATGGGCCGATAAAGCATCCTTATAAAAATCTGGAGTCAATCGAAAAAGGTAAGAATGATAGCTGATAAGTCAACATAACAGGCTTCAATAATTCAAATATATCTGAGCGGGATCCTGTCACGTGCGCCATTGAATCGAAAGCGACCAGGCCGTCTACATAGGAAACAATGGTTGGCCACGCATTTCAATTCTGGTCAAATCCTTGCCTGAATTAACCTAGCCAATTCTCAAAATCTTCACTTATTTCTTTGAGGATAATAGAAGTGTCTACCTTTGATGCAGCACAGTGAAAACCAATAGCAAAATATTTGGCTAGAGTGCTAGTGTCACTCTGTTGTGGATAGACATAACGGCAGAACTACTTCACACAGTAGAAACGGGTGTTTCTAACCAAATTTCAGCGACAAAATCATGGAAGAACTTCTGAACTCCAATTCCTCCGCGTTTAAGTGATTTCAGATGAAGGCTGTTGATTCCAGAAACTCGGCGATTATTCGTGATAACGGAAGTCTTTATCATTATCAATCAGGTAATAAATTCGACGGATATTTTCCCCCAACCATGCTGTTAACGCATATTTCAAGATTAAAATAGTAGAAGTACATTACGAGCTGTGTTTCGAAGGCTGGAGCGCTTATACTTCCTTGTCAGAAAATCCGCCACAAACACGTCGGATCAATGTATACAGATGGAAGAGTTTGTTACGCTCCGAGGTTGCTTTTAACTCAGCACCATCAAGCCAGGGTTGACTCTCATCCGCTGTGTGGCTGGCAGCATGATCTTTGCCAAGCTTACAAGCCTGGTGCAACCTTCTCCGAGACTACCAGAATTTTCTGCATGTTAAAGTTTTGGTGTTAGCAGAGATTGCAAACACATGTTCGATTTTTAATATCAAGAGACAAGCCGACGCTTGCCAAAGCTTTCTATTTACAGCGTTCGATATGTTATTTAGTACACATTGTCTGTAGTTAAAGATTGCCCAGAAAAAATATAGGCGACTATGGGGCTTGCTGCACAAGTTCGCATAAATTTACGAAGAATATGAGAAGGCACCTGGTGCAAAATTTCAAAAAAACTGGTTGCCAATATACTCTCACGTCCGAAACAGAAGATGTACCTGATCTGCTTTGCTTAATGTGAGGGGTCGACGTCTCATCTGCATGGTTGACATTGCAACGCTTAATTCGGCTGCGAAACCTCTCTGATATAACCACTGCATTTCTGAAAGAGACCATGATACTTTCTTTAAATCAATTTTGCGAGCTTGAAGTAAACGCCAATCTCATTGTATGTAATCAGTTGTTGAACAATGTAGAAAAAAACTACCACCAGTTGCACGCACTGACATATTTCGACCTTCCATGATCATCATCAGATTACGACGGAAAACTAACAAGCGAGGATCAAACCGCATTGCATATATATGAAAAGCAGAACTAGACAAATGGCTCTCACATCTAGTAGTCTCGCATACATTGTACTTTGGAAATGTCGGCTGCACAATTTCTATGCATTCACGAACATTAACTGATTGCAGCTTCCGCCACAAATAAATATATAGGCAATAAAATTAAACAACAATATATTAGTTCTCCGCAACAAACAGTATCTAACTGCTATACATTTAATTTAATGATGTCATGCTTACCGCGAAATGTGATAACTGATATCGATCAAGATCAGAATACATGGATTTACTGGAGTGACAAGTGTCCATAGATAGTTGTAATTCTCAATATTGGTTAACTATAGCATGCATTAAATTCCGTCGTGTTAGTACCATGTACCTTTCGGTACTTTAATGTTTGTATTGGGTACTGACACAATAGCCATAGTGTTGGCATTCTTTATAGACTCGGTATATATATTATATAGTGTGAGTTAGCATTCAAGTTGCATTGTCGAAGATATTATTTGATGCTAGCTTCACTACTGCAGGTTTACACATTCGTCTTGGGATTGTACCGTCTTATTTTCCACCATTTCTCACACAAATATATAATGGGTAAAGGGCGTAATACCGGTTCCTACTGGTGAGACGCCAGTAAGCACGAAACGAAAGTGCACAAGATTATACTTTTCGTTCATGTTGTCTTTCGTTTATCCTTCAGGTTATAATTGAACTAATTTGTTACTAGGTGAGCAAAAACCTAATACATAATTGCATATATATTAGCTCTCCGCAACAAACAGTATATAAACAATAATTTTTTGTGCGAGTAGTAGTAACAATTCTTTAAATCAAATTTCTGAGCTTGCAATGCGGTTTGATCCTCGTTAGTTTTCCATCGTACTATGATGATGATCATGGAAGGTCGAAAAGCGTCAGTGCGTGTAACTGCTGGTAGTTTTGCTACATTGTTCGACGACTGGTCAAATACAATGAAATTGGTATTCACTTCAAGCTCGTAAACTTTGTTTAAAAAATTGTTGCCACCACTCGGCCAAACAATTGTTGTTTAATTGTATTGCCTACATATTTATTTGTGGAAAAAGTTAATTTTCGTGACTGCATAGAAATTGTGCAGCCGACATTTCCAGTCAAGTTCAATATATGCGAGACTATTAGATGTTAGAGCCATTTGTCTAATTTTGCTTTCCATATATATGCAATGCGGTTTGATACTCACTAGTCAGTTTGCCTTCGTACTCTGATGATGATCATGCAAGGTCGAAACGTGTCAGTGCGTGCAACTAGCGGTAGTTTTCTACGTTGTTCGACGACTGGCTAAATACTTCAGGCTTGCGAACTTGATTTAAAGAATTGTTACCACCACTCGCGCAAACAATTATTATTTAATAGAGACCAAGATAGTGCAGCTGATCGTCAGGCCTCGCAACTCCCGAATCCGTAAAATTTATACGACCAGTGTGTGTGAAATTAAGCACTCATATACAAGTAACGTACATATGAATTAAACGTATGCTAAATTGAGTTTTTACGTGTTTTTAAAAAAAACATGCACAAAAGCATTAAAATGAAAATATATAAATTCCAATATGCGAGTGTAAACAAAGACTAAAAAGCTTTGTCGTTTAAGCAATGATTCAATATGTGGTTATCTACAAAGTGAACATTCTAATTATTTCTACCAATCCATGTCTGTGACCAGCGCATTGTACTACTCAATTAGCATTATCTAAGGGTTTGCCAAGATTCTTTGTCGACATCTAATAATTGCACTTGAAAATATGACCCACATTGTGCCGCCATTCAGACGTAAGATACTAGGAACAATCGTTTCAACTTCGTGCATTCTCCGCCTCAGGGTAATCTCTGCAACATTTTCTGTGTGTTTGCGAGGTACACATCTAGACTGATTACTTAAATTGGTGCCTTTAAGAAGAATATCAAATTGTAAAAAAAATTCAGAATACCGCAAAATTCCCTCCATTGATTTTCTCCTATTAACACTATGTTTTATAAATCAATGATTATTTGATGTATGGCGAAAGCTGAAAAACGTTAATGCTCGTGACTGCATAGAAATTGTGCAGTCGACTTTTACAGTAAAATACAATATATGCAAGACTACTAGAGGTGAGAGCCGAATATCCAATTCTGCTTTCCATATATATGCATTGCGATTTAATTCTCGCTATTCGAAACGTGTCAGTGCGTGCGATTGGTATTTACTTCAAGCTAGCAAACTTGATTTCAAGAATTGTTACCACCACCCGCGCAATCGATGATTGATTAACTGTATTAATTATTCAAACTCGAATAGCCAGCATTAACACAATAAGTACATCTGTTTATGACTTGATATTGTGAAAACCACAAGGAAGATGTATTGCCGATGTTGCTTTAACTTAAAGTTGATTTGGCCATAATAGTGTTGTGTAGATGTTTTGTTTGCTCCATTTCTGTGTTTTATCTAAGTAAATGTGCTCATCCTAACTAAATCCTCCCCAAGATGAATCAATCACCCTTAATAATTTGTTTGCTTGAACTATTTTCTTTGTCATTATGAATACGTTTATTAATTTGTCATGTTTCTTGTTGTAATTTAACTTGGGATTATATAGCAGTGAAACATAAGTTGCAATTTACTCATTTATTGCTGTGCATGATGATGATGATGATGATGATGACGATGATGATGTGCTATTCTGAGGAGAATATTGAGAGCATTTGCGTCGAATGAACGAGTAAGTAATTTTGAGAGACTAAATAATTCTACAAACCGAAGACGACCCCCTATTTTATTTTAGCTTATGTAACCTGTTGAATTTAACAACTATTCGGTGACGGATGCGATAAGACTGTGGGAAGTTGTAGAAGTTAAAAACCAACCAAAAAAAGGTGTCCGACAGTCCCTGAATAAACGTCTTCAAGGACCCAGCTAAAAAATCATTCGTTCTACAAAATAAGGAAAATTGGACTGAGTTTGCGTCCTAAGGAATCACTACTAATAGTCCCATATCTTATAACAAGAACAAGGCAAATGTGTTAATAGTAGAAGACCTTTGTTAATGTAAACATTACTAGAAACGCGATAACACACAGTACACTATCTATGTGATGATTGTATGAACTATTATAGAGATCAAAACTTGGATATGCCAACATTTGTTCGAAGTGAATTAGTTACTGCTAGATTTCTGGAGAGGTTAAAGTACAATCATAACATTGCAAAACGGTAACAAAGTAACCGAATAGGACACGAAGATGCGGCTTTTCAAAGTGCACATTATCTGCCATTCAGCTTCCAGAGTACAACAACAGTAAACTTGAACAAATATATAATGAGCGCAGGCTCCACTGAAAGAGGAGTTAAAATGACTAACAATATTTACAACTGTTCAGCTTTAAATATCTCACTCTACATATATTTGTTCAGTTAAATGATCTATTAATTTGTGCAATATAATGAAATAGAGTTTTAAAGACTATTAGCTCACCTGCTAGCAACTCCTGATTAGGTAAACTGGAATGTCCACTTTTTGATGAATTGCAGCTCTAAATTAAGAAAATATTAAGAAAAAAAATAAACCATCACAAATAAAAAATAAAAGGCTGAGCCACCTGTATGCGATAGTATCAAGAGAAGATTTTAAGTTCAAATATATTTTCGAATAACTTTGCTAAACTTTGTTAAAGCTTATATATATATATATATATATATATATATATATATATATATATAGTGTGTGTGTGTGTGTATAATCGATATAAACTCATCATTGCATAAATTAGAATACGCTAATCCAGCAGCCATACCAATTTGGTCATTATTGGCAACGACTAAGGCATGCCTACAAACAATCATATTCTGTTATCAAAATTTAATGATATATATATATATATATATATATATATATATATATATATATATATATATATATGTATTTATGTATAGTAAATTTGTAGGCAAAAATCACTGAATAATGATAAATGTACAATAATTTTCATTAAGTCTTAGTAACATATAAATATTCCTGCAGTTAAAAATGCCGTTGGTTGTAAACTGTTTATTTGTATTTTCCTATTTATCTTTACACTATGTGCAACAATTTTGTGTGCTTATTGATTTAAATAGTCCAAACAATATTCATCTACATTTTTCCTTCTAACTACTGTGCTAATGTATAATTATATTTGCTTTATTTTCTATGTCACCAACAGTCATAAGATTTATATATCTTGGATAAAATTTTTCAGTTTTTATTTTGTCTATGCGCATCTATTTGGCGTGGGTTCATATTTGAGTTAAAATTTTTATTTTTTAAGTTTAAATTTTTGACTAGCAGACCAACTTATATTTTTGTGAGTCCATTCAGTTTTCTGAAAATTATTTTCTCCAAGAGTTACACTATAAGGCAATATAAGCAAACAATGTTATTCTATTTTCTGTCTATATATTTTTTGGTAGAGCCATTAATTTGTTGGCAGGATTTTCCATCGGAACTGAGAAGCATTAGATTTCCCATATCGGATTAACTGCAAAGATGGTGGAAAGAGATTTATCTACAGTTTAGTGGTCAGACTGTGATGGAAAATTAACCATAAGATGATGGATCACTTTGTGGTTGTGCCACAGACGTTGATAACTAGTTATAATTTTTCATTCTCCAAAATAATGATATTAGTAACCATGACAGGTTCAATGCATTATGCATATAGTGATTTCGCTTCAAAGCCGCATTTATAGAGAACTTATAAAGAATTCAATTTACAACTTTTTAATGCACATATGTATAGGGAATTTCAGCGTCCAATTGTAGGTACAGTTTGTGATTTAAGAAATATTGGATTTGGAGCTTAGCGCCAGCTTCTACTTCTTAGTCGTCCGTAAGCACGAAACGCATGCATACATGAGATTGAACCTTTCGCTAATGCTGACTTCTGAGCATATCCATCTCTTCCTATTTGAACTAATTTTTGCTAGGTACGTACCACCCAATAAGTAGTTTCAATTGTAATATTTTTTGCAATTAAAAACATAAACAAATACCAGTTTTATTTAGATATATTAGAATATATATTTCAATTACACTATTGGTAGAAATCTTGAGCTCTTTAAAAAATATTTGTACTAAAATTAACTTTAAAACATAAATAGCCGAATAGTGCAACATTCACGTGACGAAAATGATCCAAAGTCTGTTTATCATGCTTTAGTGTTAAGCAAAGTTATGCAAATAATGTGCTAAAATTAGCGCAGGAATATTTAAATAAAAAAAATGATAAGATGCATTTTTTACCCTTCTGTAAAAGCAAAGAAAAAAAACTGCACAAACTTCTTTAAATCAAGATTGTCAGCTTGAGATAAAAACCAATCCTATTGTATCTAATCTATCAGTACAACGCAGCAAGACCAGAATCAATCACATTTACTGACGCGTTTCGATGTTCCATGGTCATCATCGGAGCTCCACGGCAACCTAACTATCGAGGATCAAATCTCAATCTGAGAGGCAAAATTAGATATGCGGCTCTCACCTCTAGTAGTCTCGCATACATTGTACTGAAAATATTAGCTGCAAATTTCGATGTAGGCACGCCAAGCGTATATAAGTTATAAAATTAAAACAATCAATGGTTGCGCGGGTAATGATAACAACACTTTAAATCAAATTTGCGAGTTTAGGATAAATACCAATCCCAATGTATCTAACCGGTTGCACATCATAGAAAAATTAATCATAAAATTTTATTTGATACGTGGTTTTTTAATTATACAATAAAACAACAGATATCTACAATACAAGCACTTACTCATCAAAATGTGGCAGATAAAATACAATAACGCGCATAAAATCGAGCATGCATGCGGATGACATAAAGTTTTTATGTCTGTCTACATATAGATGTTAAATCATTCATACACGCATGTATATATATATATGTATATATATATATATATATATATATATATAGTATATATATATGTATATATATAATACCATTAATAAATAGTGATGTTCATAGATGCAGACAAAATAGTGGTTAAATATATAATATACACAATTTGTGACTGCATAGAAATTGTGAAGCCCAAATTCCAGTCAGGTACAAATTATGCGATACTACTAGGGAAAAGAGCCACATTTCTCACATTTTGTACAATCTTATACATGCATTCTGGTTTGATCCTTTTTGCTAGGTTTTCCCTCGTGCTCTGATGATCATCGTGGAAAGTCGACACGCGACAGTACGTGTGACTGACGGCAGTTCTTCTATATTGTTCGACCTACCGAATAAATTGGAATTCGTGTTTATCACATTTATGCAAACATGGTTTAAGAAAGCATATAACATTTCTTTAATGATACATCAAATGAGACATTCAAGGATAAAACACAGTTAAGCGATATACACTAAAGCAAACATACTTCAGTTTACCGTTAAAATTTATAAAAGTTTAATATACATGTTTAGTTATATTTGGCGTTCTAATAAGCCAGTTGTTTCGTGCATCTTTATAGGCAGTAAAAATTATTCGCAGACATGTAATAAATAAATTAATTTATATAATATATATATATATATAAATATATATATATATATATATATATATATATATATATATATATATATAACGTTTAAGATATAATATTAATCAGATACATTTAAGTGTGCTTAACAAACAGAGCTCATAAAATATAGTATAAATTAAGCATGCTCGGGCATTGAGTCTGAACTGGAGGTGACGCACAGAAGTTATTAGTTGTTTTTGTATTTCACACTCTCTCCACGTTTAGCTTTTATGTTTGTTTATCCATGAGGAGCAAATGAGAAGGAGATATATGAATTGCTTTTATCATTGCACATTGAAAGCGCACTATAAATTAACTATTGGAATAAACCAGATAATTTTGCCGCGCGCGCTTGTAATATCAATGACTTTCTCGAATTGTGTCGACTTCTAAATCATCCAAAATCGAAATATTCAACTGTCCTCAATTCGTTAAAAAAAGGATTTTTATCAGCCTGTTTTATTGAATCTCAAGTCGTCTATTATTTCAACAGAAGTTAGGGCCTTCAAAGTTTGCGAGTCATGGGGAAACAATGCATTTGCTAGACCATTAAAATCGTTTTCTTACTCGAACAAACAGATTTAAATTCAAATTTGTAATAAGCAACGTTTACAGGGCAAGAGGATTCAAGAGATAAGAAATCAAACTGGCGTAGACACACATCGCCCCGAAGACTAAGATCTAAAATATATTGAATGCTAACAAATATTTAAATTTTGCGTAGCAACATTTCATATTGATTAGGAAAATAAAGAACAGAAAAGCGCAAATCTGATATTGTTACACCCATGTCCAATAAAACCAGTTGACCAAGAAGAAATTTAAAGGAGTTCACCTTTTAAATCGCAACAATTGTGTGACTGAAAGCAATTTCTGCCAATTTCCGTCGTTCTAGACGAGTCAAACACAAATGTCATGCACTTATCATCTACACTCAAAGACGCTTTTCAGCGGTCAAACTCATTTCATTCAGCCTCACGACTGGTAGGTTTCACCAAGTCGAGCCGAAAACGTTATCAATGACATGGAAACAAGATACGATGCACAAATGTGTGACACTGACGCGTGTCATCCTAGACCGTGACAACGCACGTGTTACAAAAGTAACGAGAAAGATAGTAACTGGCTTTGCTTCCTTCCGCGTACAGAAGAAGAATTATCATGTGTATTTTAAAGCCGTATACAAATTCTCATGTATGTGCGGTAGAATATATATTGGACATACGAATCAGAATCAAGCAACATTTACCGTAGAAATTGATTTAAAAATGTTTGTCACCGTCAGGAAAATCAGCTACTTCCGACCGTGTATTGGAAACGAGGCAACAGTGGGCTGAAAGATATGTCGCAAACCAATATTCTACACATGAATGCAAAAGTAAATGTGTACTACCAAATCTATTCTTGGTTTATCAGAAAAGTTTTACTTGTGCCTATCCATTAACTGATTGGCTTCAAATAATTCCGCCTCATGCTAGCGGCAAGGAATATGCAAAGAATGTTGTAAGTAATGTTTATGAATATTTCATGACTAAAAAGCGTAAAAACTGTTTAATGATTATATGTGATCCTCTTCTCTAATAGTATTTTACATACTAATCTAAAGCACGTTAATGCATTGTCTGAACGAAAAATTCGTATTTTAAACTGTTATGTTAGGCGATTTTTGATTACTTTAATGAACAGGACCATAACACATTATTTTTAAATGTAAAAATCTGTGTCCAAAGTTTCAGAATATAACTCAAAACTCACGTTAAGCTTTTCAGAATTACATGGAAGCATTTCTGAAAGTTATGTGGTGCGTTTGATTTATTGTTTTTACAATATTAATTCTTCAGATTTTCCCTTCTATATCTACATTACTGCATAACCTATTAAATACCTGTCGTTTTAACGGTACTATATTGAAAAAGATAGATGAAAGATTAAGAATTCAAAGTGATAATATGGTGAAATGTTGTTTAATTAATTGTTTAATGAAACGGATAATGGATTAATTTTTTAATTAGAGGGCTTGTTTGGTCATTTAATTTGTGTGCACAATATAGAGGCCCTTTGGTCACTACCATAAGAGAGCCTCTGAGATGCCAGGCCCGGATAATCCATATATGCGGTATGATCATCTAATTTGGAACACTTAAGTTCCTCTGAACTATCTTTTAAACTACATTCCTTAAGTCCACTTGCTAATTGCTCTGTATCCTCAATATTTGATAAACCAGCCATAATATTAGGATAAAATTTCTTGCAATTTATATATTATATTAAGTATGCTCACCGAGATACGCTGATATCCACAGATGACAGAACGATACGGTGGTGACCTTGAAAACAAATATCCACGTCAATTACCTGAAGCAAATTTGAGATCCTTCCCAATAATGTGTATTAAGAACGATAGATGAATGTAAATTTCAATAATTTATTAGCAAAGAGTACTCAGATAGAACCACGCAGTATACCGTTTGTGCAACTCAGCAACTCAGATAAAACTCTCTTATAACATTCAACAAGACAAGTCAAAAACTTCGACAATATGAACAAAAGAAACTTCCAAAAAATTTACAATATTTTAAAAAAACACAATATTGTTTTACGAAACCAGCGATAACATCAAATGTCCAAAAATAAAATTTGATTTATTTTTATATGAGGAGTTAATTGATGTCCAATAATTAAATTAACCTCCACATACACCCTCATGTTTAAGATATTTAACCATACATTATGAAGTCCTCATTCTTCGGTTTCTTGATGACTCTTCCAGAACGAGTTTCAACATGTTGTGCTTGTACTTCACTAGGTTTCATTTTCATATTGCATTGTTCTCTGTTCTCAGTTGTCTTGGTTTTAATCTTTACTTCTTTTCCACATTTATTTGGCTCTTCCTTTTTCTCACACATTTTCGAGTCACATCTCGCCTCAGCTTCTGGATACTTCGATGGATACTGTTCCTCAGTCTCCTCCTCCGTCCATATAAACTGTGGAATGCAGCGATCCAGTGCTACACACTCTACTGTGCCATTTACTTCTATAAATGCATTTTTATCAGTCATATGATTGACTTTAAATGGCCCCTTATAGAACGGAGTCAGACAATTCTGTCTGTTCTCGTTAGTTATATATACATGAGATGCCAGCTTTAAATCTGAAGATACATAGCATTTAGACTTTGGACTTCTAGTTTTGGTTGGAGCTAAACGACTCATTTTATCTCTCAATGCTCCAACAAACCAATCTACTGAACTAGAGGCCCAATCGAGACAACTTGGAGCTTCTATTAGAAGATCTCCAGGTAACCTCAATGGCTCTCCATAAACAAGTTCTGCTATGGATGTTCCTAACTGAGCTCTGTATCTGTTTCGCATTGCCAACAAAACTATGGGCAAATCATGTATCCAACTGGATCCACCGGTGCAGCGTAATGCAGCCTTCAGCTCCCTGTGCAGTCTCTCAACCATCCCATTAGCTCTGGGATTATAAGCACATGTGTGTCTTACTTCTATCCCCATTGTATTCAATGATCTGATAAACAGTTCAGACATAAACTGACTACCACGATCAGTAGTTACCCTTACCGGTACACCATATCGCGACACCCAATTATGCAAGAACATAAGTAAGACTTCTTGAGCTGTCATGTCCTTCAGGATTGCTACCTCAAACTGACGACTGAAACGATCAACCATCGTGAGTAAATACTTCTGGCTAGAAATTTCGGGCATTTCTACTATATCAATATGTACATGCATGAAACGACCCGCTGGTATACCAATCGTTTTAATTTCAGTTTTAGTATGACGCCAAACTTTACAAGTTTGACACCGGGCACATGTCCTTACCCAAGCTCTTATGTCTTTCGACATCTTAGGCCATACATATCTATCAGTGACCATCCTGATAGTTGCCTTAATGGAAGGATGACTAAATTCATGCAGCTGTTGAATTACCTTATACCTTAATTCTAACGGTACATACGGTCTAGGTTGGCTCCTGGAGATTTCACATAGTAACCACTTATCTCCAATCTTCCTGCGTGTATATGTGGGATTCTTTGCCAACACAGCTACTAAAGGATCAAGACCTTGTGCTTCCATCAATTGCTCGACAAAATCATTAGAAGATACAACAGAGCATACGAGTGACTCCGAACGAATCATATCTTCATCTGATACGTCTGGTCTACTGAGAGTATCTGCCACCACATTCTCTTTTCCTGAGATATGAGTAATGGTAAAATCAAATTCTGCTAGTCGGGTTATTTGTGAATTCACCCGCCGAGAATAATTTAGCCTATTTGCTTTCCCAAGGATACTTATCAACGGTTTATGATCAGTTAATATCGTAAACTGATGTCCATCTAGGTAGTGCTCAAAATGCAGCACTGCAGAATAAACCGCTAGTAACTCCTTTCCAAGCGTGTCATATCGCTTCTCGCGATCTTGGAGTTTCCGACTATAGAATCCAATTGGCTTGACTATACCATTATCCCGTTGATGTAACACTGCCCCTATGGCTACATCGGAAGCATCTGTGACCAGCTCAAACGGCTTAGTCCAATCCACAGGTGCTAATGTGGTTATTTGGCTTAACAGATCTTTGGCCCTCTGGAATTTTTCCTTGTCGTCTTGGCTAAAATTAATAGGCCAGGACTTCTTGATCGTGCTCCGTTCACGAACTAAATGTCGAGTTAGCGACCCCAAAATTCCAGCTAAACCTGGTATGAAACGACGATAATAGCTAATCATTCCCAAAAATCTACGCAATTGACGTACAGTTCTGGGTTCTGGCACATCCTTGATTGCTTGGACCTTATCTTCCAAGGGTTTGATTCCATCCTTGGAAATGGTGTGTCCAAGAAATTTTACAGTAGAGCAACCAATCCTGCTCTTTTCTGGCTTTACTACCAATCCATAATGTTCCAGCTTAGACAAAACGACGTCCAAGTGCTCCCGGTGTTCCTCCCTAGATTGACTATATATAATGATGTCATCTATATACACTCTAGCAAATGGACAGTCTTGAAGAACTTCCTCCGTCAGACGCTGGAATGTCTGACTTGCATTCTTCAAACCAAAAGGCATACATAAGAATTCATGCGATCCTCCTCCAGGAAATCGCACTGCGGTGAGCGGTATAGATTCTGCCTCCATAGGTACTTGATAGTACGCTTTCTGCAGATCTAACGTTGTATATACCTCATACCCCATTATATCCCTGAGCAAAGTACTCTGGTTCGGTAGAGGATACGAATCACCTTTCGTTACCGAGTTCAATAGACGATAGTTACCACAAACCCTCCATTGACCTGGTTCAGGTTTGGGAACAACCACTATTGGAGATGCAAAGTTGGAATTTGAACGCCTACAAATTCCTTCTTCTCTCAACCGCTTAAATTCTTCAATAGCAACCTGCTGCTTATGTTGTGCTAACGGTTGAGCCTTCGGTGAACAGGGTAGTGGTTCCACCAACTCGATTTGGTGTTCTATGCCTGTCTTTAAACCCTTGCGCTTAGCATTGAATGGTAGAAACACGGCCAGGTGTTTCTCGATGACATCCACCAAGTCATCGGCGACGACGGGTCTGGGTAGTCTCACTGACCTAACTACTGAGGTCCCAGTCTCAGCATAAGTCACTATCCCAGTGCCTTGTCCAATGGTCCTAGATTTGGGATCTAAAGCGAGATTAAAATGGATCAAAAAGTCCATCCCAATGATGTTATCCTTTATATCAGCGACCAGAAAATTCCACGTAAATGGAGATTTCTGCCCCAATGTCACTGACAATTCTTTAACTCCCTTAACCTCAATTGGACTTCCATTAGCAGCCCATAGTTGATAATCGAATGTGGGGCTATCAATTTCCACCACATCGGATCGAACTATGCTCACCTCTGCACCCGTGTCTATTAAGAAGTTTAACCCACTAAGTTCATCTGTTATAACGAACTTATTGTTGCTATAACCAGCAACCTCTTTGAGATTACCTTCCAGCCGAAATCTAACAGATTTACGGACTGTATTACCGCGCGTTTCTTCTATCGAAGCTTCCGAACTTAACTTCGATGATTTTAGTATGCCTCGAATATGCATACCTTGGAGCCTTGCATGCGCAACCCCCCTACGGCTCCTATTAGCGGGGGTTCCACTAGTTTTCCGGCAGCTTAGACCAGGCTACAGGAAGAGTACTTCCTTTCCATCGGGGACCACCCAACTTTGGAAACGTGCATCCCTCCTCCTGACACTTTCCAAACTCGGCGTATTTACGATGCGAAATGCACCACTCGCGTGGTCCTTGCACACCCTCACGCGATTCGCCTCTCCGATGCTTGGAAGTTGAACTTTGACTCCGAGAATTCACCCTACCTCTGTTGGAACTTTCCCTATTGTTTTTTATCCAACCCACATCCCTGCGGAGGGTACTTAATTCATTCTCTACGGTCAGGAGTCTCTCTGAGAGATGTCTGAGTTGCTGCTCCAGGCGTGAATCTGCTGTTACTGCATACACCTTAGGTTCCTTCTGACGATACACTTTGTCCAACCCTTTGAGCTTCTTTGGCCACTCTAGTTCCAATGTATCATAGACATCCAAAGTGGCTCTTAGTCTAGCAGGCAATTCTGCTACAAATATACTGTTTATAACTTCCTCAGAAATATCAAGCCCGATGGATTTTGAAATAAGTCTGTCATAAAATTCAGATGGGAGTTGATTTCCCATCTTTTCCTGACGTAATAAGTCAGTCATCCGTTCAATCCTCTCGGGTTGATATCGTCCATGAAGTTCTTCGACTAGAAGCTCAAATGCATTTACAGGTTCGTTCTCAGAAACAAATTTCCTGAGTCTAAATAGATTCTTTTTTAAAGGCTCAGGCAAACACCACCAGGCCGAGGCAAACCTTTCTATAGGGTCGGTCATTCTTTTTAGTTTAAAATAAAATTTTGCTTCTTCGACCCATTCAGAATGGTTGTCTGGTCTGTACATGGTGAGCTTAACATTGCTATCCATAGAATTGCGGCAAAAGCGATCATCTACATCACATCTTTCCGCATAGAGGATCCTGGCGCGGTCGCCATTTTTTGTAGAGGCCCTTTGGTCACTACCATAAGAGAGCCTCTGAGATGCCAGGCCCGGATAATCCATATATGCGGTATGATCATCTAATTTGGAACACTTAAGTTCCTCTGAACTATCTTTTAAACTACATTCCTTAAGTCCACTTGCTAACTGCTCTGTATCCTCAATATTTGATAAACCAGCCATAATATTAGGATAAGATTTCTTGCAATTTATATATTATATTAATTAAGCTTACCAGGATACGCTGATATCCACAGATGACAGAACGATACGGTGGTGACCTTGAAAACAAATATCCACGTCAATTACCTGAAGCAAATTTGAGATCCTTCCCAATAATGTGTATTAAGAACGATAGATGAATGTGGATTACAATAATTTATTAGCAAAGAGTACTCAGATAGAACCACGCAGTGAAACGTTTGTGCAACTCAGCAACTGAGAAAAGTATCTCTTATAACCTTCAACAAGACAAGTCAAAAACTTCGACAATATGAACAAAAGAAACTTCCAAAAAATTTACAATATTTTTAAAAAACACAATATTGTTTTACGAAACCAGCGATAACATCAAATGTCCAAAAATAAAATTTGATTTATTTTTATATGAGGAGTTAATTGATGTCCAATAATTTAATTCACCTCTACAACAGAAAATAAGATTTCTTATTGAGGTTTTTCTTTTTTAGATAACCAGAAATAAAACTTTTTATTGACTATAACTCATTATTACAAGGAATACTAAAAGTTACATCTAAAAAGCAAAACTATAACCTTTGTATATCGTATTATAAATTCCTTTTACAACTTTTAACTTTTGCAGTTTCGCTCTTCGTTTAAAAAAATTAAATGTTGGTACATTACTACTTAGTATTCGAACAATAGTTGTGCTTAAAGTTAGCAGGCTAACAAATACCAATGATTAATAGCTAATCTAAACTGTCCCTTCATTCTTAAATTTAATTGAACGATTAATAATAGAGAATTGGGTTCTATTTTTTCGATAGATTTTAATGCATGCGAGCACGGTCTTATAAATATTGATCCAAAAGTGCGATTATTTTATCCATGTGGAGGTATGCCATATAGAAAGATGAGTGGAATAATAATTTGTGCTTATATTCCTTATTGATATTTCAAGAACCTTTGACTCTTTATATTCTGATACTATTATTAAGGCGATTAGCTCACTATATAGTGATCCGGTCATCTTTAGATTACTTAGCTTTTAGTTATATACTAGAATCATGATTAACATGCATTCCAGATGGCCTAAATTTACAAATTTAGGCCAATAATATTCAAGATTGTATTTGGCGAATTTGAAAAATAATGTCCTTATTGGTCAAATATACAAACTTGCAGATGACTTAAAAATCGTCACAAAATTTTAACTTCTCTAAGAACTACATAGGACTAGATATGTATGATCATAGTAGGTATTTAACAACGCTTGTGTTGAGGATTAATTGTAAGATAAAATGAGCGTTAAAACTAGGCTATAGAACGGAACTTAACTATTTTTATATCCATGATGCTATTATTAACATTTTTTACATTTAACTTTAATGAGAAATCAAGGAACTAAACACAACAATTCAGAATAAAGTTTCTGCTGACAGACATTAAAAGAATAGTTAAATGTGCTAAGAAAAGGTGGATCCTAATAAAGAAAAATGTATTACCAATTAATAAACAACTACAAATGTATATTTTTTTGGATAACCCGATTTTGGAATATGCAGCCGCTACTTGGAATCAGTCGAAAAAGTATTATAATGTAAGGAGATAAAGTCCTTTATTAAGCCTTCAACTCACTAAAAGCTTTAAAAATAAACGTACAATTAAAACCGATATTTAGAATGAATGTATTCTCGATAATCGATTAACCAGTTATCAAGTAATGAACTCAATAATAAGCACATCTTAATCCGATATTCTTAATCAATTACTAGTTCTACCTTCAGATTCGGATTTATACAGTTGTCTTTCTTACAATTAGCTAATGCTGTATTCCAAATCGAACCTAACGATATTTCCACGGCTGCTTTATTCATTATATCTTCTCGTGATTTAATTTCGATAGATTCTCTAGTTAATCTCATCATCCTGTTAAAACTACATATTGCTATGCGTCTTCAGTCATCCTCTTTATTAGTATGTCCAGTCTCCACTGCATGTCGGGAAGGATCAGATTTAGCAATATATCCGTACTTCATGCAGTTTTATATCTTTATCTTCTCAACTTGATTGGTCACATGATCTCGCCAACAAGCATGAGACTGCAATCTTTGCATGGGTTTTCTTACATTTAGGGTTTCTAAGAGTTCATTTATTTCTTTTTGGTTAACAAGTGTAGCACTTAGGGTAAGGGACTGTCTCAGAACGGTTCTTAAAGCCATTTGTTTTGCTTTCCGGTATCGTTTAGAGTCCGGTAGTACTATGATTTTACGATCTTCCTACTTACTATCAGCTTTTATTTGCTGAAAATTAGGATTAAATGTTATTATGACATCCATTTTTGTTGCTTCTATTAAATTAAGAGGGCAGCCATTAGCCCTGAATATATCACACACTCTACCTAATGCCGAATTCTTATGCTACATGTCTGTTAATCTAGGGTTTCTTATTGTTAATCATTTTAAGATACAGGATTTAATACGGTACGGATGATTTGACTTAAAATTAATCATTATTCCCAAGTTATTTTTTGTCCTAAAATTTTCTACTTCTATTTGAAGTATAAATTAAAGTTCGCTCATTAGATTCGTTAAATTTAAGAAATTTACCATTTCATCCTCACCACGGTTCCAGATCAATAATGTATCAAAAAAGAACCGTAGGTTCAATTTTGATAACAGTGGTGCCTTATCAAAAACAATATTTTCCAAATAGTGCATAAAGATATTCTCTATTAGACCGCCAAAAGTTGTCTCATTGAGGCACCTCTGATTTGTTTATAGAAAAATTCCTAAATTTAAAATAATTAAAGGATATACTTATACATATGGTTTCCATATTGTGTCCAATTGTCATATTACTCCCTTCTAATATTAACGAAAGAAGAACTCTAAAACATCGAAAATAATCCAGGGTTTCTGGTATCAATATATTTGTGTACGTATATACTACATTTAAGCCCATTAACCTATCACGTTCATCTAGTATATATTAATTAAAAATTTCAACCAACTGACAAGAGTTTATCAATGTATGGTATAAGAAATAAGAATAGTGTCTCGTTCTACTACATAAAATCTTAGAAATTTTATATGTTGCGGAGTGTTTGACATTGACAGTTGTACTTAATGGGTTACCAGTTTTATGCACTTTAACCGAACCATACACCTGGATACAATTTTATATCTTTGCATATTTGTATTTCCACGTGCTGTATCCAGTTTATAAGTAGCAATTATATTATTAATCAATAATTTGAATGGCCCTTGTAATCTATTATTTGTTTCATTTGTTAATTTTATTGTATGCTTTAGTATTAATTAACCGTTCTAACATTTTCTTATTATATTCATATCGACACATCAGAACCGCAGATCCTCGTTTATTCGTTTTTAGACATATTACACTATTCTATATTAACTTATTTCTGAGACGTTGAATTTCATAGTTTAGATTAATATTATTATCTTTGTGTTTCTGCAGTGATTTTTCAAATACTACATAAAATAATGAAAAATATGCGAAACTGGATTTAGCACAATTGCCTGATCTATGTTGTGACTAACACAGGCTGAGTGCCAGTTGTTTTGTTCCTAGAAGATATTTGGGCATCCTTTGATGGTTGTCATTTTTTAATTTAACAAATATCGCAAGTTTTTAAACACTTTCGATGATTGATGAACAGAAGATGGTCCGCCAAAAGTGTGCAGAAATATTTTTCAAAAAAAACAACTGGAATTCAGCTTGTGTTGACAAAAAAAATGGTTCCCTAGATTAATTAGTTTTAAATTTTTCGTTATTATATCCTTATCTTCTTTATTTTTCCGTACTATTGTTGCATACAAAGTCTTCAAAAATGAAGTTGATTAAGTTATGGGCTTTGTTTCAGAAATTTTCTTTTTTGGATTAAAATGCGTTAGACTTGTATATATGTAGATCAATGATTAATTATGATTGATGGTTTGCAGATTTTGCTTTTAGTTTGTAGATTTTCAATTATCGTTTCGTGTGTTAAATAAATATGGATATGATAGACGAGACTAACTTGATTTCCTTATGTAGAAATAGAGTCTGAGTAAGAAGTAATGCACCTGCCCCAAGTGTTGATTCAAGGGTATTGAATGTTAGGGGATTTCTGCTATGAATGATATTTCGATTTTAAATTATTACTTATACAGATTTTAGTCTATTAAGTCGGGAAAATTTTTTCTATGAATGTTTGTTTAGGTCTCTGTTTAAAATTGATTATTTGAAAGGTTTGTAATATATATTTCACTCTAGTGAATTTTGTTTTGCAACTAGACACGTTAAACCTTCTGCGCGTGTATGACATGATGAAATGGTCACAGTAATGAAATAAGTTAATATGGTACAATAATAAAACTGATAATATATTTTTTTAATTATAATATTATTCACTTCAAGAACAAAATATCATTAAATTAAACATGAATGAAATAAAACTGGGTGTAAGTGTACTGTTACATTATATAGGGCAAAAATACACCAGTAAGTAGGAAAATCAAATGAGATTATAATTTTGTAGAAAAAGAATACAATTTAAACACATGTCCATCAGTAGGCAGTGTAAAATTCTAAAATGATTTTCAGAATAAATTAAGTACCAGGTAAAAATGCGCTATAAATTGTTTAATACCTTATCTTAGTATCTGTGGTATCGTGAAGGTAGTTGTCATTCTAAATCTGTAGAGAGCGGCACATCAAAGCGAATGTCTACGGGAAAGTACCACGTAATTATCTGTTTCTTACAAATTATTGTCAAAGAAATTGAACAGTACTCATAGAAAGACACAATCCAAATCACGAAAAAGAGCAGAAGTATAGAATTTAGTAAAGGAAAAGATTTTTGGTCATTATGAAAGAAACTCTGCTCTGTGTTAAATTTACAGATTACAATTCTAGTCTTAATAGTCCTCTAGATTATCTGAAAAATATAACCATGTTGTTTATTCTTAAGGATCCTACCATTTCTCGAATTAATGTAGGCTTGAAACAAATAAACCTCGGGGGTCGCTCTGACAAAAAGGTATACTTTATTAAACAAGCCTGATTGGAATATATTGTCACTCAGCTATTCACAGCAATATTAACAGTAAAACTCTCCGTATAGATGGAAAGGAACAGGTCTAGTGGGTTTTTAAATAAGAGTCAACATCTTGATGTGTCTATAAAGCCGAAGTGAAAGCAATTGTTTCGTCATTAGTTTACTCATGAACGTAGGTCAATTCGAATATTCTCTTTTGATTAAACTTTAGAACACAAATTTAATGATTCCGATCAAATAATGAAAAGATAGTATTCGCTGGAATATTGAATAGTGAGCAAAACAAAAGATCGAGAGGATTCCACTTAATAATAGGGTGAGAGATTTATTATAAATAAGATAAATCCGCTTAAAATTTTTAGGTAAGAGTGTGTGCAGATTGAGTGAATTGTTAAATGATTTAGAAAATGTGATAATTGAGATTTTATGCTATTGATCAAAACTATATAAAAGATTATTTTGGTTGGATAAAAAAGGATGAAGTAACCTACTCGATTTCTGCGATTTTTTGTTACGAATTAAGTTTCAGGTTGATATTAGCGAGATCCAACTTGAAAATAAGAAAATAGAGAAAAGAGACTTGGTCCATGTCAGACGATTGAATATAATTGCATGCTAGATCCAAATTCTCAATATGCTTAAATCCCCTTTAATGAAAATTTGTCATCTTTATCTGAAAAAACAGCCAGATTATAAAGATACAGACTTAGGTAGAACCTTTCTAAAAACCTCTTCTGAAATTCACATACCAAATAAAAAACAGCTCGATTTGGCAGTGATGATTCTTTTCAATAAAAAATGTCTCATAAGTTGCAGAATATTCCCATTAGCTCCTTTGTCAAAGAGTGCTTAATCAATAAAGCTAGATTTACTATTTTCAAAAGCCTCGGAAATATCTTAACACGCGGATTCACATTGTTGACTAAATGTAGCACAATGGAAATACTAATTTAAAATTCTAATAAGGTCTTCAAAGCATTAGTGGCCGTATAGCATTTCATGCTCTTCATCTACGCTACAAAAGAAGATATGCTTATAGAGAAAGGGATACATATTGTAAGTTGCTCAATCAAGAATCCTCATTTGCACAGATTTTGTGATTGATCTTAGTTCTTTTAAAGAATAAATTATTTTTAATATATTTTTAGGCGTGAGAATGATCAATAATAATAGAATATCAAATAAGATAGACGAACAAGACAGATATAAATCGTTCAGTGAAATATTTTTTTGCAATTACGAATACTTAATGGGTTGGCTGAGAGTGAGTTAAATTGACACCTTTTGTAAAATGGAACATAAAATAATAATCAACCAAATCCAGTTCGATCTTACTAAACAAATTAATTTTAATCTCCTTCATTTAACATAAGAACTGGCTTTTGATATGTGGAGGCTAAAGTATGGTACCAGAAGCTGATCGTTACGCCTCTCGATATTTAAGGGTGATTTGACTTTTTTTGCATTGATGCACTTGTCTATGCTTCAAGTCGCAGACGCTGTTACTTAGATAAGCGTGCGTAAGAGGAAACGTCGCTCGATGTTATTTGAGGTATGAAATAATGAAAACAACTTTATATCTTGAAGTACTAATGGTTCGGCTAAAGTCAAATTCGATTTAATTTACTTTGGCAGAGAAGCAAGATAAAAATTTATTTAAAGAAATCGTTCGGTGTACTTAACCCCATAAGAGCGAGTAACATAAAGTGCCTAGTGTATGCATCTATAGTACTTTACCAACAAGGTAAAGCTTTTAGCAAAGTCTTTTGTTAGGTTGAGTGAATTTGTTCTTTTATCTATAACAGGCAGTATATCATACCGAGATATGCAATTAATATCTAAATTAGGGCGAAGTAAATGGAATGTTGACAAGTTAAAAATGTGGTTTTTCTGAAAAATCACACAAGAGGTGAATATATCCTGACACCAGACACGAATTGTTACAGTTTGGCATATTGAAATTTGTTCAGACAATAAACTAGTTAGCTGAGACAGCAAAAATCCATGAAAGAAGTGTGACCCTAATTATATCATTAGCAGGACTGAAGTTGAGTGAACATAAAACCAAACAGAAATATGTAAATGTTAAAAATTGAACATCTGAATTGGAAAATGAATCCAACGCCTTCAGTGACAACGAATATATCAAAAAATTCAATGGTTATTCTGTTGTTCTAAAAGACAATGTCTGTGTTGATATCACTCACCAGCTCGTCAGACCACTTCTGATCGGAATTTGTGGAGGCATCTGTGGATAAATGAACAAGAACGAGGATGACAGTACTGAACATATTGTGCTTGAAGCACTTGTAATGAAATTGTTGCGAGGAATATTGGCTGAAACTGAAAAACTGGATATCAGTAGATTTGATTTCACTTTAGAGCCCTAATCGCCTTTCAAGCCTATTGGCTAATTGCAACTTCATTATCCAAGAAGGCATGCCGAAAACAAAGATCAGTGATATTTGCACAACTCTCAGAAGAAATATGTGCCAGAAACAGACGCCTTGATAATTGTTTGGTTGTCAAGAGCGTATGACTTGTAAAAATCTTTTTGAGATCGTCATGCTGGCTAAGAAACTAAACGCCGCTCCAAAGAAGTGCGCGTTGGTTCATATCTAACCACCATTGTGCTCGGTAGCGTTTGAAAAACGTGAGGTTGTTTTTCTTTGTTAGTAAAAATTCTAAATAAAACCAAATAAAAAACATTTGACTTCAAAGTGAACTTATCATAGTGGCGCGTCTCAAGATAACGAGGTACGACTTCGTCCAGCAACTGTTCATCCAAATTTGTAGTGCGTATGCTTGGCTGTATCGGCAGCTTGCAGAGAAAGTCGGTAAATCATCCACTGTTTGTAATTGCGGTTTCTTGTAATTTAAATCTGGCCAGATAACAGACTAAAATTTGCATTTAAAGCTATCAAATATTGCAATATCGTTTATTTGCGAAGTAATAATTGCAGAGACATGCCGCTATCTAGAATATTTCGTGCAGTAAACCAAAATATATCCATATAGCTTTGTAAATATCTTTAATAAAATCCTTAAACAGGCACTGTCTAGAGAACGAAAGAAAACTACTCATTATTAATCATCTCGACTGCGGATTTGCACCCAAGAATTGAGTTTGAAGTAGTTTCAACATTCATGAGAAGGCTGTATTGAGTGATTTAACGTAAACTGAAAATTAAAATAAATTTCATGAATCAAACAATCCACGTGACCAATTTGAATTCGATTCCAGCCAACCACAATTTAAAAGGATGAGATGTTAAAAATATAAAGTCAAAAAAAATATTTTTTAATACTTATACAAATGGCCTAAATTCGGTGTGACATCAAACTAAATATATCCGGTTGCCATGTTTAAATAAATTAAAGTTTTAATCGAACGTATTCCGCAATAATAATATGCATTTTACTTATCATTTTAGTAAAAGCAAGCGAATATTTAAACTCTATTATTGCTTTGTGTTCTGAATTTAGATGTTAAGCCGTTGAGAGAAAACTGCCTCTATCGTATATAATAATAATTTATTTAGATTCTTCTATTTGAAGCAGTTTCATTATCTTCTTTTGGTCTCATGTTTCTCTACTCTTCGTATTTACGATCAAGATGGAGAATGTTAATAGCACTATCTAAATTTTGTGAAAAATAATGTGTTAAATGGCGCTTACTAAGTTCATTTTTGTGGATTTAGCTTTATTACTGATATGATCAATTTAAGTCTTATGAAAAAGCGTATTTTCCGAATCAAAGTTTATTTTTTGATTGCAGTTTATGTATTATTAATACAAAAATTGCATTTTATTTCAAGCGTTTATGACAGGGAAGCATATCAAAATCAGCAAAATTTGTTTTGCCTATTTTCTATTAAAAGTTTAATTTGTTCCAAACCTTCATCATACAATTCAATGACATCAAGTAAGTATACTATTGGTAAAGCCCTCTCTACCATTTGTAAAATCTACCATAATGCCTATTTACGTTTAATAGAATTTACCTTTGTGAACTAGCAGAAACTTAAAGATTTAAATGACAAGAGAATAACAGATTTAAAATATAATTGTCTTGTAATAACCATAATTAAAATATATTATTTATGAACTTATTTTTTATTGACTTCACAGTGTTTGCTCTACGTTTCATTTCTAACTAAATCCGAAAAGCGTTTACTATTCTTTTCTAATAATGTATTAAATATTGAAAATAATATTTTTTTTACTGCGGTAGCATTCATTACATTTCCTCCAATATTTTTTAACGATCCCCTATATTACTGTAGAGGCCCTTTGGTCACTACCATAGGAAAGTCTCAGTGACGCCAAAGAATAATTACCAAAGTTGGAAGAATTCAATTCTTCGATATATTCTCTTAAGCTCAAGTTCTTAAGTCCTTCAGTCAACTGCTCTGCCTCTCCACACTTAATGCTGTTATCCATTATATTAAAATAAGATTTATTAAAACCAATTGCAATGCTCACCGTGTCACTGATTGCCACGTGAACCTTTTTGGAAGTGAAAAACTTTTAAAAAGTGTATCCAACGACATTTACCTGAAACGATTTTGAGATCCTTCTCGTGAAATAAATAATTTATTGTCAAAGTATCATGGAGGTAATTGTTATAATGAAAAGTAGATAATGAAATAAAGGAAATCTCAAAAAAGCTGAATATTAAATTAAACAAAGACAAACCATAATATTCAACAGTTTAAGCAAAGAAAATTCGGAAAAAATTACTATATTTGTTTTAAGAAACAAATATTTTATTGGACCAGCGGTTACTTCAATTGTCCAAAAATAAAAATTGCTTAATTTTTATATGAGGAGTTAATTAACCCAAACAGTCTTCACCAAAATATATAATGGTTAAAGGGCGTAATACCGGCTCCTGTTGACGAGTCGACAGTAAGAACGAAACGAATGTGCAAGAGATTATACTCTCCGTTCGTGCGGTCTTTGGTTTATCCTTCTGGTCACAACTGAACTAATTTGTTACTAGGTTCGCAACACCTAATACATACTTGCATATACATTAGTTCTACGCAAAAAACAGTATTTAACTGTCATATATTGAATTTAATGATGTCATGCTTACCGCGAAATGTGATAACCGATATCGATCAAGGCCAGAGTGTATGGATTTACTGGAGTAACAGGTGTTCAGAAATAGTTGTAATTCTCAATTTCGGTGAAATATAGCATAAATTGATATCCATCATGTTGGTATCATGTACCGACTTGGAAACCATAGTGTTAGTACCATGTACCTTTTCGGTACAATAATGTTGGTATCGGTTACTAACACAATAGCCACAGTGTTAGTATCCTTTACAGACTCGGTAAATATATTATATAGAGTGAGTTAGCGTTGAAGTCGCATTGTCGAGACTTTATATAATGTTAGCTTCACTATCGCAGGTTTACACATTCGTCTAGGAGATTGTATCGTCCTATTATCCTACATTCCTCACCAAAATATATAGTGGTTAAAGGGCGTAATACCGGCTCCTACTGATGAGTCGCCAGTAAGCACGAAACGAATGTGCATGAGATTATACTTTCCGTTCATGCTGTCTTTGGTTTATCCTTCTGGTCACAACTGAACTAATTTGTTACTAGGTTCGCAACACCTAATACATACTTGTATATATATTAGCTCTCCGCAACAAACAGTATTTAACCTCAACATTACCTTGCTTAACGTTTACGTTGGAAGTGTGCTGTTTATTTACGGATTTGAACAAATAACGTGCTAGGTCTGCTCTATTAATGTGACCATACTAACATGCAGCTTTATTTTCTCCTCTTATAACTTTAATCAATCGCATGTTGCCTCTCATATGCACTTGATTACAATCATAATTAGGAATTTCATAAACACCAAATGTATCCAACGTTGCGATCTCTTCTATTTGAAAAGTAGGCTGCCTAACATAAATGTTTGCCTTATAACAATTCTTATTTTCTATTTCGTAGCCAACGTTTTACCTTCCTGCCTGGCTCCGTATCAGAAATAATCATTATCTTCTAGTTAACCTCGGTTTTCTGCGATTTTGTCTTATAAGGTTCCACATCAAATTTTCCTATGATTTCTATCATTACAATACACTTTCATTAGTTAATCAATCTAAATATTAAGATTAGTTTTTTCCATATATTTCAAATTGCATGTCATTGGACTTCGTACTTTTAATGACGTAAGAATTCTAATCTACATTCGATATGGGTGATTAGACTTGAAATTCAGGACTATTCTTGAGTATGTATCTTGTGTACAAATATCTCTTTTAAGACTAACGCCGTTTCTTATCAACTTGATATCTACCAACGAAAATGTGCTATTTATCTATCTGTATAACGTCAATGTTAAATCATTCATTAGATTAAATAATTCAACTAATTTATTTAACTTATCGCCATGTTTGCAAATGTTATTTATGTCAGCCAACTATCTATTAAAAGGAATGGTTTTATAGATGTCCTTTCTAAAAAAGGTAGACTCTAAATAATGCACAAAGATATTGACTACCAGAACAGATAGCGGTTATCCCATAGGAATATATCAATTCCTTTTGAAAACATCAATTAAGAACCTAAAATATGTTGACGAAATAAAAACTTTAACTAATGCCATATGACTTGCGTTAATATTGCTTTCTTCTAGTATTTGCGGATTTTTCAAGTAATCCATTGCCCTTTGGATTGGTACATTATTGTTAATCGAAACCGCATCCGAATCTAGTATTCTATCATCCTCTATCGGTTTACAATGAGGAATTTTGTCAATAAAAATTGTATTCTTCATTAATATATGTGGTTAAAAAGTATGTATATTTTCATATTATTTAACGAAGTAACCTAGAGATTTTATAGATTGGGCAGCATTCAACAAACACAACGATTCTTATAGTTTTCTGTTTTATGACCTTTTACCAAGTCATGAACCGTAAATAATTCGTATTCGAATGCTCATTTAGACTAGGTGTTAGTTGGTGGTTTAAAAATTGATGTTATTGAACAAATGAGCACTGGTTTTAGGAAAGATGATCAGCGTTTCGATTGAAATATCAAAAAAATTGGTTTATGTAACATCTATTCTGCTGGAAAAGAAAGAGTTTATTAAAATGTCTTCCACCATTGACGTTGCGCATTAATCTCATCCAAGTGAAACTATGCATTTTTTAGCATCGAACATGGGCGTTTATGTCACTCATACCTAAAATTATATTTGAACTTCTTGACCAGCATTGGTGGGCGACGGCTAACTGGTTAACGAGATTCAAACCTCAATGAATATAGAAGGAAAGCAAAATTTGATATGGCACTCTCACTCCTAGTAGTCTTGTATATATTACACTTGACAGTAAATGTCGACTGTGCAATTTATACGCAGTCACGAACATGAAATTTTGCAGCTATCGCCACATGCATATAAGTGGTACAATTGAGCATTCATTGACTGTGTGGGCGATACTAAAAAACCTTTAAATCAAGTTTACGCGCTAGAGTTAATCACCGAATATCGTGTATGCAACCAAACGCACGGAATGGTGCGTGACGACCTATAATTATTATCTGAGCATGCTGGTCAACTGCCTATCGAGGATCAACACACAAAGCATATATAAGGAAGGAAAATTTAGACATGCGACTCTCACCTCCAATACTTTCGCATTCATTGTACTTGCCTGGGAATGTAATTAAGCTATTTGCACGCTATTTGATTTGTAGAAAACCCGTTTGGAGTTGGGTCATTAGTACTATTAAAAATGTATTATTTACCCAAATACAAATTTCACCTACAGAGCATAAGTTGATTTTTCCTACACTAGGCACTTTAAAACGTTAATGGTTTCATTTCACATTTTTTTAGGTTAAAATTTCTGTAGTTAATTTGGACAATACTATTTCAATTTTAAACAGAATGACTTTAATATAACGTGTAATTTTTGTGGTTTTTACTAATTATAAACTTTGACAAAATCTAGCTTTCTGGTTTTAAACTGCTTAAATTTGCTTTTGTATCAATTTTCTCTAGATAGTTAAAATTTTAAACTGAGCATCGTATAATGTAGAAAAGGCTTTTCAGACAGTAGACCGGTTTTATCCTTATTGGGAATACTTCACGTACTGCCCAGAGTTTGCCCCGAGCAGGACTCAAACCTGGGTACGTCTGCTTTAGAATCTGTTGCTTTAACAACTCAGTCACCATATGGCCCGAAGGCTCAGTGGTTAGTAAGATTAAAATATATCATAATTTCGATACAGTTTAACTAGTGTTTGACTCAGCTACAGTTACGAAACCACAGTAAAATTTATTCATTTATATAACTTAAAATGCATATAAAGTGTTTCTTTCTTCTTACTTAAACTGATAAAATTGAGAAATAAGACCTTGTAATACAGCAAAAAGAAGTTATATCGTCCTCTTTATACGTTCAAATACATAAATAAAATCATTTACAATAATGCTTGAGAAGCATAACAGAAGTTCCCACGCGAGAAAAATTGCTTAGGTTTGAAAAACTGTGATTATTCAACAAACATTCACTGCACGGGTGGTGGTAACAATTCTTTAAATCAAGCTTGTGATCTTGAAGTTATCACCAAACTCATCTTATTTAACCATTCGTCGTACAACATAGCACAACTAACATTAGCCACACTTACTGACGCGTTTCGACCTACCATGAACGACAGAAAACTGACTAGGAGGATCAAACCGGAATGCATATATATGGAAAAGAAAATTAAATACGCTTTTCTCACCTCCAGTTGTCTCGTATAAATTGTACTTGGCTGGAAATATCGGCAGCACCAATGAAATCAGGTGCATTAAAATTTTTGCTGCTTTTACCACATATTTATATAGATAATACAGCTCAACAATCATTGATTATGCGGGTAGTGGTAACAATTATTTAAATCAAGTTTGTGAGCTTGAATTAAACACCAATCCCATTGTATTTAACCAGCCATTTTAAAAAAGCGTTTCTACCTTCCGTGATCATCATTATAGTCTGTTTGCTGTTGAATTCTGACGATGATCATGGAAGATCGAATCTCTTCAGTGCATGTGACTGACGGTGGTTTTTCTATGTTATTCGACGACTGGTTAAATACAATGAGATTGATGCTTACTTCAAGCTTGCAAACTTAATTTAAAGTACAGTTACCATCCCCAGCGCAACCAATGTTTGTTTTATTCTTATAATCTATATATATATATATATATATATATATATATATATATATATATATATATATATATATATATATATAAGTGTTAATGCTCTTCACTGATTACAAATTGTGCAGCCGACATTTACAGTCAAGTACATTGCATACGAGACTACTAGAGGTGAGAAACACATATTTAATTTTGCTTCCCATATATATGGTTTGCGGTTCGATCCTCGCTATTCAGTATGCCGTCTTACTCTGATGATGATCATAGAAAGTCAAAACGCGTCAGTACGTGTGACTGATTGTAGTTTTGCTATGTTGTACGAAGACTGGTTAGATGCAATGGGATTGGTTTCTATTTAAAACTCACAGGCTTGATTTAAAAAACTGTTCCCACCATCCGCAAAATCTATGATTGTTGGATTGTAATTAGTAATAGTTATAAGTAGGCGACTAGTATGTGGTTTCTAACGCAATGGTAATTTTTGGTGAATTTTGTTTCATATATTTGAAATGGATTGACAATTAATTATTGTGAGTACTCAGTTTTCATTTTAGCTTTATTGTTTGTAAGTTTCACTTCTCAAGTAAAGCAGTTTAAAATGTGGAACAAAGAGCTATTGTAAAATGTTTTCCTTTTTGACATTCATTTCAACAAACATAACGTGTTTTATACATAAAAATTAAATTCAGTACAACCGTTTTCATTAAAAATTATTATAGTTATATAGGCGACTTGCACTATCGATGTTTTCCGTCATATGTTTAAATCAAGTTTGCGGACTTGAACTAAGCATTAGTCACATTTTTTAAACAAGTGCACAACATAGTAAAACAATTTTCATTATGTTCTTAATCTGTTTTTACATTTTCTTCAATATGAATTTAATGAAATGTTTTAAACATGCTTGACTTGTCGGGCTTTTATTTTGGAAGGTGAACAATAAGCCTGAGAATCGTAATTAAAAATTTTCTTATAACCTATACGAACTTAGATTGACAGGCGGGCAATTGACTTTGCTGATTAAAACAAAATGCGGATACAAAATAAATTAGTGTACTACATGAACCAATAATGTTCCGTTTTTCTGTTTGAATGCTGTTGTATTTTATTTTTGCATAACAGGTTGGTTAACTGCGCAATATCTTGAAATGTTGTTATCGAATTTTTACTGTTGTTGTTGTTGGTGGTGGTGGTGGTGTTGATGACAATTTGTTGTTTACTATCTTTCATGTGATTACGAAATTGGTGTTAAACTATCGATAGTCGCGGCGAGTGAAGCGTGCAGCAATCATAAATAATTTTTAGACAAACATTTACAATATTAACGGTCAAAAGTCCATTGTACACAATTTGTCCTTCTGTGCATTGAAAAATTAATAATTTTGAGTTTGTCAATCCGAGAAACATTTACAAACCACTGCTTCAAAGTCATGGAATTAATAGCTGGTGTAAATTCAAACATTATTTTGACACTGAACGTAGCCCACGAGTCAGTCGATATTTGACTATCACCCGGCTTAATTGAAGATTTGTGCTTTATCGACATATTTATGATTGATAGGTAATACAATTAAGCAATTATTGATTGCACGGATGGTGGTAACAAAATGTTTAAATCAATTTTTCTTTGCTTGAAGGAAACACCAATCCAAACGTATTTGGCCAGGCGTCGAACAACATACGTGTGACTGATGTTAGTTTTGTTACGTTGTTCGACGACTGACTAAATACGTTTGGATTGGTGTTTACTTCAAGCTCGCAAACTTGATTTAAAGAATTATTTATGATTTCCTACAGTCGAACCGTTTTGTACATTATTTTTCGTCTAAAACCTCTCCAATCTCTATATTAGACCATTTTATTGCGTATTCAAAAATGGGAGAATTAACAGTTTGTAACACAACGAGAATTTAGTATACCTATTATTTAGATGCAGAAAATAACTTGAGTGTGCATTTTTTTACAAAATTTGATCTTACACTTTTGATATCATCGATAAAACATAATTTGTCTCTGTATTTATAATTAACCCCATAAAATTTTTTAAATTTAAAATTGACTCATTCTTAGAAGGTTAGCTATATATGATTTTTAATACACACTCAATTTTTAATGAAGATGCACAAGATTATCTTTTACTGTATGTCTGCAAACAAGTTTCAAGTGTTACTTATCCACGTCCAAACAACAATATTGGATTTCAGTTAATTTTTGAGTTTGCTTGCGAAGTGAATAAACAAGATTTGGTTTATGCCTAATCTATTCAGATCTATGAATTTATTCAAATTGTAGAATTTTACTCCTAGAACTATATGTCATTTAATTAAGTATAGATATTCATAGATAGCATGTTGGGGCCTCCTTTTACAGGGGTTGTATTTTTTTGAAATGCGAGCTTTAATAAAATTCATTGTACCCTTCCTGTGTGCAAAAACAAAAGAAATTTTATCAGATATAAGAAACGTTTGAGGAGACTATGCGAAAGAAAATTTTCTTATATCTGATAAAATTTCTTTTTGCTTTTGCACACAGGAAGGTTGTATTTTTGTCTACAGTAAAGTTAGATCTGGTGCAGTGTAGTCAGTATTACGTGATCTATTCTATCTGGAGTAAATATGCATATATATTTCTGAGGATTAATACTGTATTCTGTCTTTATGCTCATTCATTGCCGATCATACTTGGTTTAAATTGTTCTTAAATTCATATATTTTTTCTCAATAATACTAAAAGCAGTTGTATCGTTATAAGGGGATAATATATTATTGTTTGCTTGCAGATCAGTTTGCGCTGGATTTCTTTTAAAGTGGCCTATATTATTTGTTAGAAGATCAATTTGACCATGATATTTAATTGTTTCATTTATGAATTAGACTTCCTTTAATAAAAAATCAGATCAATTGGCTTTAATTTCCATTTCGTTTTACACCAATTCTTACTAAGTATACACCTGGCCAGTACGTGCTGAGTTCCCAATAAGGACGAAACCGGTCTACTGGATGCATTGCCGTTTCTACACAATACAATTCTTAGTTTATACTGTCATATGTAAGTAATTGATGGGTCAGGTTTTTATATCAAGATCGTAACCTTGATTAAAATGATTGTTATCCCCGCCCGCGCAATCAAGTGTTAGCGGAATTCAAGAAGAGCAATAGAAGCAAATTAGGCTAACTCCAATATAGCTCTTAAAGGGAATACGATGAATTGACAAAATGTATTCACTTTGTCACACTTTCAATTTACGTTAATGAAGTCGTTTGCTCCTCATAGTTGATATTTTGAAATAATTGTCGAACTAAAGGGAAGACCGTTTATGTAGGCACATCCTCGTTTCTTCATCTGAGTGAACACTCTGAACCAGTAGTGTTTGGCTCTGGCGTTAGGCATGGGTGAACAGCTACCTCCAACGTATTCAACTGTGTTAACTGAGGTCTTTGCTTCGCTCTTAAGTATGTTGGTGGCCGACTTCATGACCTTGAATTCGCGATCCACGCTGTTCAGTAAGCAATAAAAGAATAAAAGTTACTGACAGTCATTACCTTCTCATAGGGAATATTCATCCAGCTTTGTCTAAAGCTATATATCTCGAACATGGTTATCAAGACCAATTTTAATAAGATGCCTTAGGTTGTGTTGAATGACATTTACCAGTCGCCAACGAATTTCGTTAATTTCCAATGCCGCGTTTTGCGTACGCGGGTTCTAGCTTTGCACAAACAGTTTCACAAAGATCCGATTGATCACAATTTCCATTTCCTTTTTGTCTTCGATCGGGCTGGGTTTGTATTCGTCCCAATGGAAATGCGGTTCTATCACATCTTTGTTTACTGGCGACGTTTCGGTGCCTAATTTCCAGCACCATCCTCAGGCAACTATAAACAGCACAATACTCACAATAGCAGATTTAAGCAAATGTGGTAACCTCGTTCCGAAACCGTTCTATTTATATTTTATTTTATTTTTGAGTCACGAATGGTTTTAAACATAGAAGTTGTCTCAGTAACTAAACTCAATATATGTATATGTCTAGCGCACATGAAAATCCTCATTGAACAACTAAATCTATATGTACGTCCTTTGCTGATTTTAAATTTAGGAACATTTTGGAAAATACTCTTTTGTATAAGACTCCACTGAAACCAAAAGTGTATCTACGTTTCTTGGATGACATATTAATGATCTGAAACCATGATGATAATGAAATGGTGAATTTCTTAAATTAAACGAATAGAATGAGCAAACTTCAATTTATTCTAGAAAGGGAATCATCAAGTGAATTACCATTTTCGGATATCAGATTAATTAGAAATTTTTAGAAATTAGAAAGAGATAATTATAGGAAGAATACTTATTCGGGAATCCTCCATGATTTCAAGTGCAATCAACCGTATCGTATGAAAATAGGTATCTTAAAGTCATTAACATTAATAAACCTCAGATTAGCAGATATAAAACATAGGAATTTCGAATTATGTAGACTATGCGATATATTCAAGACTAATGTTTATCCTCTTTATTTTATATAAGTAACAATCATGGATATCGTAAGAAAGTTTAATCCTAATTTTTGGTACATAAAAACGAATAAAGAGAAGGAAGAGCGTATGATCATGGTATTACCGTACTCTATATAAAGTTTGAAAGTAAAATCAATATCTTTAAAATACAACATGAGGACCATTTTAAAACAGTCCCTTACATTATGCACTGTACTCCCTAATTAATACGAAAAAATTGAACCATTTGAAACATCAGGAATGTATGAATCCCATGCAATAATTGTAGTCTCATGTGTTGGTGAGAGCATGCGCTAAAAAATTCAATAAAAGATGAACATACAACTGCATATAAGTTTGGTCATATTGCTAAATCTGATCTTGCCCGTCAGGTAGTGGAGACTGGACACCTTATTAACAGGGATGATTGCCAACGCATAGCAATATGTAGTAATAATAGGGTGAAAAAAGTTATTTGAGAATCTATTGAAATGATATCTAGGGATAAATTTATAAATGAGACAGCTGTTGAAAAATAGTTATTTTAGATTTCGAACACCACTTTAGCTAATGGCAGGAAAAGACGATTGCATGAATTAGAATCTGAAGCTAGCTCCAGTAAAAGATTAAGAACATCGGATTAAGACTGACTTATTAGTGGGCTTATTATTCAATTAATGGCTAATCAATTATTGAGAATATAGTCTTTCTAAATTTCACCCCTAACTATTCGTTTGATTTTAAAACTCTTAGTGATTTGAACGCTTATTAAAGGGCTTCTATCTACATTTTCAATATACTGCTTATTCTTTATACATATTTTCACATATTAATAAAGCTTCTTAATATATTGAATAGGATTTTTATGCCTTCACCCCTCCTTCCCCACTCTACCTTTTGACATCACTATAATAATACATCATTTCAAATGTTAGAAATAAATAATTGGTCTAACGTGCGCAAAGGGAATTTAATATCTATTGATGTCAGATTCATTTAGATAGACGTACGTGTGCATTAATTATATTTAACTGAATCTTTTTAGTTATGTATACACATGCACATGCACATTCATGGCCTGCGCTATTCGAGTGATATGGCAATAACTGTGACTATCAAGCCTATCGTGAGTACAACCTGAGTGGTTTGAATTGAAGTTCGTTATTGCATTGGTCATTCGTATTTATTATTTTATTACTCACAACGGCGAGGGGTTGTGGTGAGTGTTTATGATTTATTTGTCTCCGCCTACACGAAAATGTGAGGGCAATCTCAGTTTCATGGAGTGTATAAAACAAATGATCCAACTATAGTCTCGCCTAGTTAGATTTACATAACAGTTACGGAAATGCACATACACATGTGTCACTCAATTATCTAGTGAAATGTCAATCTGACTATAAAGGATATGGCCATAGGAAATATAGCACTTGCTTCATTAGTTTGTTTTTTAAACTGGTGACGATGGACCAACTGAAGTAGGCTGCCGAAAACGGCAGCCGAATTATTTTGTCGAAGAAAGGAAACAATTGGAATCATTACTGCGCTAGTTAACACGTACATCGGGTAATTTCGATTCATCCAGTTTCGAAATTCTTTTTTAATTTAAGGAACATACTGCATTGATTGTCTTTGCTATCTTAGGAAATGCTTAATTTATACTGACAAATATATATACAGGGGTTGTTTTATATCAAGCTCGCAAACGTGATTTAAATAATTGGTATCATCAAGATTGCAACGAAAAATGATATAACGAATAAAAAATGGCAAATTTAGAAATTTTTCAGTTATAAGAAACGTATTAATTAAGAAACATAAATTTTTCGATTTTATTCAATTATGGATCAATGAACATTTTTTTAGCTAAACAGTACCAACAGCATCAACTCCAGGTAAGGTATAATACCTATACACGCTTTTTACTTTTACATATTTCGAGCTGCAGTTTGATAATCCACAGCGTTTTATAAATAGCAAACTCATTTCCTCTATTGCGTTTGATATGTATTTTTAAAGAAAAATATGATGATGTTTCGTGCGAATTTTCAATATTGTGTTGCTCAGTTGGAGACGCGCGTTTACTATTCTATTTCAAATTGGAATTTAAATTGAAATTTTCATTCACTTCCGTTATTAGCTGTCTAGTCGAACAGATTATGTAAGTTGATCTACAGTTTACACATGTATAAATCGATTAATTTTATTGGTGGTCAACATAATTGGTTGTTAACTGCAGTGAAAGAACATTGCAATTTAAACACCTGCTTTATCTCGAATGGTAAATTAATGTCTGCACCTGTGCCGCAAATTATTGATACTTCACGCGTTTGTCTACTGGATATTGTTTTTAAGATAAATACCAAACGCAATAGCACAAATGTGTTGGCGAATTATAAAGTGCTGCGCATTAACACATTGAAGCTTTATTTATGCAAGCTGAAAAGGCATTTACAGACATGCCGCCTGAAATGGAGGTGATGTACGTAATTGGATGGTCGTTCCCTCATTTTAGGCTCTTTCGCTGTTTCAATTTTCTTTTGTTCTGCTTTTTGAAAGTATATAAATATGTTCATGCGTAGACACTTGGCAAGAAAACGAAAATTTACTTTTATTCGTAGCACATGGGACGGGTTATATGAAATGTCACATCTTTGGATAAAATAATTATTTTAAATTATTTACCAGCAAAATCTGATCTGATTAAGATATTGTGCCATGTGACTCAAATTGACAGACATATATTGTGATATCCATGCTCTAAAAAACGATAACCGTTTCTGAAAAAATCGGATGGACACGTTTACTGACAGTTAACATATAGACACAAGCCAGATTGCTATTTAGTAATGAAACTTGACTTTTCTAATGAAATGATTGTAAAAATCAGATTCTTTTATATAATACATCAAATGATTGTACTATTTATGCAAGACCACAACTAACATAGCATGTTAAAACCTTGCAGTTTAAAAACGATCATTACATACCACATCTCTATTTCACTTATATGATGACACATGTATTCGGTAGTTAATTCATTTGTATGCATCAGCATATATACATAAATTCAGTACAATTTTATTTTGATGTACGTTGTAACCGAATTATTTGGTAATAGCATAACACTGAATATTTCATTAATGATTAATATTTGATGTTATACCCTTCCATACTTGAACAGATGCATTAAACGACATTTGAATATTTCGTCATAGAAATCCGGAAGAAAATTAGGCAAATAAAGAAATAATCAAAAGCTTTCAAATGAGTCATTCGATGAACAGTTAAGTCAGTGTGAATCCACGATTTGTAAAAGAGAAAATTTCTTGCTCGGACCACAAAAATACTGTCCTGCAAGCTGCTTCCTTTTAGCTTTCCCGGAGCTCGCATTCTTTTTACGAAACGAATGATTGTGTTTATTAAATACAGGGAAACTTTGTGACTCTGTATTGTTCCGTTGGTTTTCAGTAAAAAAAATTATTTTCCTATTCATATGTTATGTACATATATTTGCTCACAAATATTTGAACTGCCACATTATTCTGTTAAATGGGCCTAAAATCGTCACTGTATCAATTGAAGATTAAAATAGTACAGAACAAAATTGACCAAGGCAAAACCTTTATCAAGGAATTTTTAATATTAAATCTACTCAAAAGTAAGCAAGCTCTTAATTAAATCAGAAAGAATCAGCCAAAATTTCAAAGCCTCAGTTGATTCAAAGTTCACATCATGAAAAAAGAAAGTTAGAATTTTTACATTGGACATAGTATAAGTGAGCAGAATAAAAACAGTGTAACTTCAGTGGAAATATTGTTAATTTATCAATATTAATTCTTTGAGTATTTTTTGACTCGCTCTAGCAATTTGGAAATTGGTCCTAGAAATTGTTGGTTTCAGAAGAACCAATGCCGAAAATGCAAAGTTAATGAAGCCACTATCCTGGACCCTGTTGGTTGTTCGATTCCCGCATATTTTCCCCTATTTAATTTAATTTCAGTAATTGAATAAAAATATATAGCTATGAAGTTGCTCTTGTGCCTATTCTAATGGTCCCGCCATCCGTCGTAGTTGCCATAGTAGAATTGCCAACTGTATGTGTAAGTGGTTTTAGATTATCACCTAAACCACGCAAACAACTTTCTTCAGCTAGATGTAACGATGATTATGCATTGATTAGCGATCGCGTAAAACTGATTGGCTCGTAAATTTTACATCTGATGCTCAGCTGACAGTGAATTAGATAAAATAACGGTAAGGCGTTTGTTCAAAAAAACTGTCCAGATTTTGGCAGCTCTAAACGTTCATATTAAATAAATTACTAACATACAAAGGAGACAACTGTACACATGACATTAAAATCCGGGATTTTTGCTAAAAGGAAAAAACGCGCATTTCTATAGAGGTTTGCAAAGCTTACCAGATGCGGCTGCAATGAAACCAATATATCAAGAAATCGCAGCAAAACCCGGTCGGTCAGGTGTCTCTTGAAAATTCAGTTAGACTAATTTGTTAACAATTATAGGTAATAAATGTTCCGCAAATATGTTAGCTTATGAACAAATTAGCCATCATGGAAGTTTTTGGGGCATTTATCTTCGGACCGTACCAATCGATTGTTCCTGGGCACAGTCAATGATTGTCTGGAGAACAGTTAATTATTCCATTAAAACAGCAACATTGGGGTTTTCTAGTTTGCATTTGGATAACCGCCATTAATGCCTACTTTCAGGAACATAACAGAGTGCTCATAACATTCTGCATTGTCCAGAATTATTGAAAAGGAAGAAGGAATAACATATTATTACCAAAACACCGATTCTATTATAAAAGATTGAGACAGAAGATTTTTTATGCAGACAATAGCCCTTCAGACAAGAAGACGACCAATTTTGCCGAGATAACTTCTTTATTCACAAGTCGCTAGAACATTCTGCATGCATACTTTGAGAACGTGGTGCAGTACATCAGTTTATTCCACCAAACCAATTTCAGGTAATATAACACTAGTACACTTTTCTTGCTCTTCACCAAAATTTTGAAAAAATATAGCTGTGACTACTCTTGATGCAACAAAAAGCAAACTTATATAACGTTAATTGACTGAAGTGATAGTGTCATCTTTACCATGGATGGAAACCACTGGAATAAGTTTTCTTGGACATCTATTTATTCAAACCTAAATAGTTATTAATAGAAGCGGGCATTTATATTGGCTTTGAAGTTCATTATGATACTGAAATCTTTGGCATTCTATCAAAAGTACGAGGTTTGATTTTGATCTTGGAGGAGGATCGAGTTTAAGCATTTTAAATTTAGGACTTTTAAAAAAATTAGCGTAAGAATATACTGGAGTCCATGCTCCCGTGGCAAAATGAGCGCTGTTAAAACGTCAGATATGTGTAAATATTTGAAAAAGAAACTACTGTTTGATGCTGCTTCCTTTTCACTCCATTTGACGTTTCTGAGACTTTGTACGAATTTTAATTAGTTTTGCAGATACTTCAGTGGCTGAAGAAGTTGTGTGCCAGAAGGGATTATATAGAAGCTTTCTGTGTGATTAATTGTAACATGAAACGACGTTTGCTCAAGCTTATAATTCATGCCGCCCCATATACTCTAAGCTCTTGTATCCAGAACAGAAGACCACTATAATAAGCTTACCATAATGTGGTCGATCTGGGTTCAGTGACGAGGTAATACCCTGTCGGGTTTTTAACGGTTGCTGTACCTCATAACCAGATGACCTTGGCGATTCGTTACGAATGATTTAGCTAAAACCTAATTCAAGCTAGGGGCAGTTCTGGAGAGCCTCAATCTGCACAGGATTCATTCACCTCCAACCACATTGCTCGGGCAATCCTACCATAGCTTAGCTTGTGATTCGCGGGCAATCAATATCATTGCATAATCCCGTTCAAGGCTAAAGACTTTAGCTGATTAAATTTCAAATAGTTAATCCTGGTCAGGTGTAGAAGGGTTGAGAATTGATGTATCAACGTTCAGGAAACTAAGGAACAGGTTTACTATTTAAAACGTAGCGTAAACCAAACAGAGGTTTATGGCTTTATAGTCAAATAAGTTAGTTTTCTGCAACGCTGCACACCAGAAAGGCCACAATAGATTAATGGACTACATTAAAATGGAAAAAAATATGGCTGCCTTTTTGCGAGCTAAGCATAAATGGCATACATTATAGAGTATACTAAGTCATTAAGGTATATTCGATACAAGTAATGTGAACAGTACGGCTGTGTCTGACTTATTTGAGAGACAAAATTTGTCATGATTAAAGAGCTAAGAGACATAATATCCTTCAACTTAAGCGACAAAGTGAGATCAGCAAGGGAAGCTGGAGGTTTATCATCATTGAGTGTAAATTGTTGTGCTGTATACTCGCTATTCGCCTTGTCCTAACCTTACCTGAGGCTCGTGTATATGATCTCAAACTTTAACTTCGTCAACCAGTAAAACAGTCAACCACTTTCTGATTTGAGGCTTTAATTTGAACAATTTTTATTTACTCTTTTGTGATTTTGCAATGATACTGTCACTTCACTGTTATCGCATAATTAAACTTCAAGCTTGAGATTTACAATTTTAGACTACAATTTTGATGATGTAATTTGTTGAAACAAAATCAAAGTTTTTCCCCTTTTTACGGTTTTAACTAGACCGATTACATGTTCGTGGTATCCATCATTTAGCCTATTTTGCTCACACAAATTTTACCGCACATTTAGCAACAGTGTGAAATGATTTATAAAATAAATGCTTTGCGTGAGTGAATATAGCATATTTACCCGGTCTGTGTTGTGACTAACAAATGATCGCTTCATCTCATTGTTATCTCCTAGGAATAGACTAATAAAGCCAGTGCTATATTTCAGTAAACCTCTTCATTTCTGCTTCTGAATAGGTAGGCTTTTGATAACTAAACGATGTCTTAATACATACGCTCGAGTCGCGTTTGTGCATATCTCTATAACAGCCGTGTGCAATCATCGAAGTGAAATTAAAGTGGCTGAATTTTAAAATTCCCCTCACATACATTAGGCTAGTTGCTTTATACGTACCGTATTTAAGGGCATCCACATATTTTAGGGAAAGGTGTCTCACAAAATTAGTTGCCAGCCACCAAGGTTTGCATTTGTATGTATTTATAAACAATAGCATAATTAATCACTTGCGCGCAAGCAACCGAGCATAAATTCTTGTACATCCACACATACAGGCAATTAAACATACATACATACATACATATATGCATAAATACATACATACATACATACATGCATACATGCATATATATAAACATACATAATTACATACATACATACATACATACATACACATAAATACATACAGATATACAAACATACTTACATACTCAAACAAAAATAAATACATACACGCGTACACCATATAAAACATACATATACGTACAAACATACATGCATACATGCGTGTAGATATACATACATACATGCATAAATAAATAAATGAATAAATACATACTTACATGCAAATATGCATACATGCATAAATAAACAAATAAATATACGCATACGTACGAAAATTCATTAATATATGCGTAAATAGCGTCATTTTTAGACACAAACGCATAATTAAATAATCATTGTTCATAGTAGCATATCTCCATCCTAGTGGTTTATAGTCACATTTTACATTTCCTTAAATGATCTGCTTCTTAGGGCTTATTTTGCCCATTAGCTCGGAATGATCTGGATTTGAGGCCTCAGAAGGCGTCTTCGCTCCCGTCACTTATAGCTAATTCACGTTTTATAGGTGAACACTAAACGGGTTGAATCTCTTATGCATTTTCGTTAATATTGAAATATGCTTATTGTGCAGTACCTGATAGTTATTCGAATCAGCTTTTGGCGAATTTTTGTTATTATTCTACGTTTGTTTCATCTCGCTGTTAATGCAAATGCAGTCCATTCTGATGATAAAAACAATCTCAGTAATGTCTTTTATATTGCTACGAAATAAATTTTGATAAACACGGTATTTTTTCAAGTTCCTCTATTCAACGGATAAGTGTCATTATCCATTTCTGGAAAGCTTGAGCAGTTCACAGCCAATCAGATAAAGAGAAAAAAAACTATCATAGGAAGTGTGAAATTTCATTTCATTTATACTAATGAATGGCTAAATTCATACTAGCTACTGATGATTCATCATTCTTAAAATCAATTTTGCGAGCATAGGAGATTGTACCGTCCTATTATTCCACATTCTTCTACCGAATATATAGTGGTTAAAGGGCGTAATACCGGCTCCTACTGATGAGTCGCCAGTAAGCACGAAACGAATGTGCATGAGATTATACTTTCCGTTCATGCTGCCTTTGGTTTATCCTTCTGGTCACAACTGAACTAATTTGTTACTAGGTTCGCAAAACCTAATACATACTTGTATATAAACTACCGTCAGTCACACGTACTGACGCGTTTCAGCCTTCCACGACCATCTTCAGAGTACGACGGCAAACTGACTAGCGAGGATCCACCCCAATACATATATATAGAGAGCAAAACTATATATGCGTCTCTCACTTATATTAATATTGCATAAATTGTACTTGACTGGAAATGTCAGCTGCACAATTTCTATGCAGTCACTTTATGCAGCTTTCGCCACATACACACACACACACACACACACACACACATATATATATATATATATATATATATATATATATATATATGGGTAATACAATTAGAAATTAATTATTTAAATCAAGTTTGCAAGCTTGAAGTAAACACAAATCTCATTGTATTGAAATTGTCAGTTATAATAGCAAAACCAACGTTAATTTTTTGTACAATTTAACAAAATTATTAACAAAATTCTTGCATTATCCGTTTATTAATTTTGTATTGGAATAACTTTTAATTTCAGTCAAGGTAAGCACTATTGGATCTTAGTGGACTTTCTCAGCTGCATTGCAATATATTCGACTTTCCATGATAAGTTCTATTTAACATATCTCAATATTTCTCAGTTAATAGCAATACTGAACGAAATGACGTATTTCGAGGCATTAATGCGTGAAAACTAGCTTTTTTATCGCCACTGTGTTATTTAATATTCAAGTTGGAAGAATTTCATTTATGAAGGACTAATACATTTTTAATGGTTTGTAAATGTGTCATGGGTCAGTGTATTAACAATCAAATTCTAGTCAATGCAAGAATTTCTCCAAGTTATTTCTGTGATTCCGTTATCCATTTGTTATTATTTAATTTATGCATTTCTAACAAGGAAGCGAAGCGACAAATCAATAATAGTATTAGAAAGGCCGGAAAAAGCGATTCTCGTCAGCCAAACTGCATTTTTAAGGACTTTACTGTGTGCGAATGTGGTGCTTCAAGCTTGTCACAGTCTGTTAATGATCATAATTCTGACATTAATCCGCTCCCAGCAAAGGAACATTCTGCACTTCAAAACAATGCAAACAATCATCCGTCTTGTTGTAACAATGTTTCTGGTCTTCAGCATAACTTCGAACCTCTCGTTTACAAAAACGCTTTTTCATATGAAAATGATGTCAACTTTGGTCTACAGTGTCCTGGCTTCGGGTTTGGTCTTGGTGGCATTGGTTATGTTCAACATTCTCGGAACTGGGTGAATCCAGACACATTCTGCAGAAACTGGAAAGCACAATCGGCATATAGGAGACGTTCTCGTAGCGGAGTTGTATCTCCAGAGCCGCGTTATAGACGCCAACGCATTTCCTTTAACTACAATCGACAATTAAAGGAGCCAAGTTTCGAAGTGGATCAGAGGTTTGTTCTCTGTACATTTCTGTTATATCTTTCCATATATGCGGAAGTAAACAAATCTGGTTTCTCAAAATTTTACAAATTTTTAGCCTAAATTTGGTTTAATAATAATATTTATGGCATCTGCTTTTACCGAGGTTAGAAAAACTACCTTATTTATCCATTTTATTCGTAAATGACAGATACATTAAATGAACATTGGTTGAGCGGGCTGTGATACCATTTATTGTAATCAAGGTTGCGAACTTGTTATAAACACCTGACCCATTAAGTACTTACATTTGTCAGTATAAACTAAGAATTGTATTGGTTCGAACCCTGTCCACGGCAAATTCCGTACAGTTCGTAATGAGTCCCCAATAAGGACGAAACCGGTCAACTGGATGAATTGCCCTTTCTAAACTATACATTTCTTAGTTTATATTAACAAATGTAAGTACTTAATGGGTCAGGTGCTTATATCCAGTTCGCAACTTTGATTATAACAAATGACAGATGCAGTTGTATAACCTTTTTATTTGACATTAGATAATTAACTAGTTGACTAAAAATCAACTGTACACCCAATATTCATCACGATAAATAATTTACGTAAAAGAAAGGTGGAATAGTTAGTTGTGGTTTTCTTGATTAAGGCGTTTATTTTAGCATGTTGGGTGGTGTGTCAATGGTGTGTGCCATCCTCGTAGTCCTGTCTACTAATTAACATTTGCTCAATATGAACGAAAGGACATTCCTATATAAGGATGTCCTTGTAAACTTAAATATATTTTAGCATGCGTAAACTGAACAATAGCTGATACACATTAGTCCTTTTTCCGTTGTGCTCTGTTAATGGTCATGGAAGGTTGAAATTTACCAGTACGTGTGCGACTGGTTAAATTCAACGGGATTGGTGTTTATAACAAGCTCTCAATAAATGATTTTTTAAATGTATTACCTATATATTTGTGACGATAGCTGCAGAAAATTAATCTCCATGACGTCAAAGTGTGTAGCCGACGTTCCAGTACAGCACATTATGAGTAAAATTACTTGGGTTTATAGCCGCATATCTAATTTTGCTTTTCTTATATATGCATTGCGTTTTGATCCTCGACAGTCAGTTTACCGTTGTACGCTGATGATCACCATGGAATGTCGAATCACGGCAAATCGTACGACTGACTATAGTTCTGCTGCGGTGTGTGCCTGGTTAAATACAGTGTGATTTGTGTTTAGTTCAAGCTCGCAAACTTGATTTAAAAGAAAATTACTGGGTCCATTTAATTGACATTGTCGACCAATAACAAACTGATGTCCTACGTCATTTTTAGTGTTTTATTTTACGTTTTAAAATTATAATTACGCAATTTTTATCTAATCTTTCGTGTATTTTTCGATTTATTACTGTTTTATTTGGTAAAACTATTAATCTGAACATCGTATTGTACGTGTGTATGTCCTCATGTTGCTGAAGATTTATACGTTTATACCTTTATTTTCGTTCAATACACGCTCTTAATAAATTAATGGAATGAAGTTTGATTTTACTGTATGTGGAAAAATTTACCTTGATACATGAAAATGGATTTTAGCTATTATTTAAATCAAGGTTGCGATCTTAATAGAAATACCTCTCCCAATACGTACACAAATCTGTCAGCATTGACTTAATCCTCATGTAGTGTAGAAAAGTAAATTCATCCAGTAGAAAATTTTTGTCCTTAGACGGTACTCATCACGTTTTTTCCAGAATTCGCCGCAGACTAGGCTCGAACCTGGGCATGTCTGCTTTAGAATCTTTTGCTCTAATCACTTAGCTATTCTGCCGTATGCTACACACAATTTTTTGTGTAGCTTTTCCTTTTTGTGCAGCCTTTATGACATATTTTAGACAAAATCCCAACTAATCACCCCCCCAATTCGTCATTCTAAATCTTCTTTATAATAAATTTGCATTTCAATGCACAATTTATTTATAAGTTTAAATTAGAAATAACCATGCTTATTTTGAAATTAGTTTTAACTTTTCAAACATTTATCTCTTTATGTGAACATGTAGCGATAAACATTATTGTACAAGGTCACACAACTCATTGTGTTTACACAGTGGAGGAGAAATTAGGAAGGCACCACAGGAAATTGTTTTCAGTTCCACACATGCCAATGGAGATATTGGAGTAAACAAAGGTAATTCACATAGCAATATAATTTTGTACATAAAGTTTGAATGCGCATATTACAGTATTTTAACTACTTAGGATACCTTTATGATAGACAAGTTTATCTGCAAGCATCCCTCTTAAATTATTTGCGGTAAAGCCATATACTGATTTATTGTTCCAGTTGTGAAAAAGATATTTTAATCGCATTTTTTGGCATCCAACAAAATGTAAATTTGTTATCTATGAAGTATTGTGCAATTACTATAGGTTACAGGTAATGAAAGGTTAATACGTTCATTTTTAATCATCAGAACACGATTGGAAACTATCTTTAAAAATGAGAGATGTGGTTTAGTTGTTAAAAGAAATTTTTGTATGTTCTTATTTTATCTTCGTTAGTCACATTAGAATAAAAGAGGCTTAGTCCTTTTGATGGTGTTGTCTTGTAATTATTGGCCACATTGTATAAGTAGATGGAACTAGGTTCATGATCACTATAAAATTTGTTTTCCATTACAATTTGTTTCAGAGCCATGTAGCTCGTCTTCTAAGTTGATTGATTTACAAATTGCATTTCTTTCTAAGCCTATTCGTATACTGTGACAGGATTTGATTACATATATTGTCATTATAAACGAAACTTTGCATAAAGTAGTTTTCCAATTTGTTTGGCACACCTCAGAAGTAGCTGAAGTTGCTGCGGACAATGATTGAACTTGATAGCATTCGGTTCAGAGACAAGCATTTCGTCCCTTAAGCCACGGAAAAAAAACATTGAATGTATTTTTAATAGATTTTAAACTTTTTTGGTTTCTCTGTACTTTAGGGAGATCTACGCAAGTATTACTGTGGACTTTAAGTTCCTACTAGTCAGATTCTAACGCATTATAAAAGATTTCATGCCATTAAAAATGTGATATTGAATTATAGTGTTATGGCAGGATTTGAGTATGATTTTGTCGGAGTAAAATAAAATTTGCATAAAATAGCAAATGCTACTCTTCAACTGGATTGATTTAATCGTTATTTTAAACTCTTTAGTAATGACCAGAATAAACACACACAAATTACAAACGGAGAGCATTAGGACAAAGCTGTGCATCTCACTCTCTACTGAACGGAAGTCTCTTGTACCGATTTTTGTTTCTGGTAAATCTTTGTTTCAAATGTATCTTCGATTATGCTTTGGATCACTTAATATTTGATCCCGGCAGCATGATTTCTGCTTCTTACTGAGAAGTGCCAAAAATGGACGAAACCTGTTTAGTATATAAGTTGCATTTACTTTTTTATGCAAATATTTTAATTATTGACATTAGGCATAATCAACTCCTGCTATCATAAATTAATTCACTATCAATTCTTCAGGTGGTATGTTGTAGTAATCATGTGGACAGACAATAGATTCATAGTTAGATCTTTAGTTCGAATGCGATTTTCACGAGGATCTTCCTTAAATAAAGAATTGCCAGGAAATATAAGTTACAATGCGTTTTAAATTTGCATTGAACGTGTAGCTTATTTTGCAAAGGAGATGGGATTATTGACCCTGAATCTAATGCTTTTTGATTGAATCTCCGATCGGAGCAATTCTGGATTTTACTGAAGAATGCCCAATAAGATTAAAATCGGTCTGGTGGAAGAGATTAATTTTCTATCTTATGCTAGTTTTATATTATACCGCAATTAAACATAAACAGGTGTTACTTAATTCTGCCAGAAAAAAATAAATTATTCTCATATACCAAATTAACATGGTGTTCATAATATAATAACAAATCGAGTCAGGCTTCGTTTATCTTCCAGTTTACATTGACACTAACAAGTGTTAATTTAACCAGTTACATACATTTGCCATATTAATTGTGATTTCCTTAATATTAAGAACGAGCTGTTTGGCTCTAAAAAATTTGCTGTGAGATGAATATCAACCTACTGAATTTTTATGTAAAATCTAGGCGTAAACCAATAATCACAGAACCATCGTCCATTAGATCGATTTCGTTTGACTAAATTATACAAAATGTATCTGGATATTATATTTGATATATATATATATATATATATATATATATATATATATATATATGAATATATTTATTCTGTATAAACTATCTATTGTATCAGGTAGCAAAGGAAATTCAATCAGTAGACCGATTTTGTCTTCATTAGGAACTTTTCAATTATTGTCAAGAATTTTCCGCGAGCGACACAGGAATTGGGGCAAATTTTCTTTGAAGTATGGCACTATATCCACTGCGCCACCCGTGCCGCATGATATAAGTAATTTGAGATCATATACTAACTTATATTTGTGGTTAGCCTTTTTTGTTCAGGTGGAATCTTTTTGTAATCATTTAAGACTCAATGTTCTAACTAACCCGTATCTGTCTGTCATTTTACAACGGATTTCATGGCGCTTGTGGATGATTTATTTATAAGAGGTCTACAGGCAGGATTGTGATTACATATATTTTTTCCGTATAAACTAAACATTGGAACAAATAGCAAAGGTACAATGGATAGTCTCAAATCCGAAGGAAATGTGACCTGGTTTAGGTTCAGTCTTCGGCAAATTCCAAAGAGTATTTGAAAAATTCCCAATAAGAATGAACGAAGCTACTGCATGAATTGCCTCTGCTACCTGGTGCAATGATGAGTTTGCAATCCCAAAATATTTATAATCACAATTCTGCCGTTAGACTTCTGTTATATATATACACATATATATATATATATATATATATATAATATCTTGGCACAATAACTCAATTCATTATACATTCATGTATGTGTCAAAGTTATGGGTAATACGTTAATGTTAGTTTGATATTTTCACTGTTTTTCGATTATTAACTCGTCGATTTGGCCACCAGGAATCTTATTGTCAATCGTCGATCCACTATAGAAAATTTTAAACTATGTAAGCAATTGGGTTTTCATTAATTTACCCTTTCGGGAATTTTTCGTTTAGAAATGATTTCTACGCCATATTACAGTATAAATATAATTCAATTTTCTTTATTTCGAGCCGCAATATTTTGGTCTTCATAGTAAGGCTAGTCGTACTGATATAATTGTGCTCATTTGTATCATTCTGTCTATTTTTTTTAGCAGCGGAAGAATCAGTTAACGTTTTGACGAATTCTGATTCTGATGTCACTGGAAATTATCAAAAAAACGTGTTTTCGAATGTTTTTCGTCATATTTTCAAATTCATATCACCAAAAAGCAATTTGAAGGCCCAGGCCACAGCTGCCAAATTTGAGCCTCCAAATGACTCGAATGGTGGATTCGTGGTTAAACCAAATAAATCGGTTTCCATAGAAAACTCAGCTGAAAATGCTTTGGCAATCGAAGACTTCCATTATGTCAGCGTCGAGGTATGCCATACGGTTTAACGTTTTAATAAAAATCAGTTCATGAAATATGTACAGACATTCATATTTGACTCGGATCCACCAAATAATATCTAAAATTTATATTTCTTTATTTTTTATCTTGTAATTTGCCTTCGTCAACTCATTCCGTGATTCTTGAAAAATATACAGCATAAAAATTTTTCGTAATTTACTTTTTTTGCTCGTTATTTTAATAAATGACGTAATACTCAATTTTTAAATGCAGACCCCTAATACATTTGATTACCCGAAGATGGAATCAGTATTTAACCAGGCATAATCGGAAATGAATGTTCATTGATTTATTTTTATATAATTTTAAACTAAGCCATAAACTGAAAGTAAAGATAACAGATGCATTCACTGGGGTTATAAACTGAGAGTCGGCTGAAAATAGATAAATTCAAATAATTGTAATTGTATTAAATGATTTGATATATACCGCATTTTTAAGATATTGGTTACAATTTGATACAATAAATTTAGTATTCGAGCCTCACAGCCGGGCAAAGCTACTACACATAAGTAGCTCAATAAGAACAAATAATACCGCATTACATGGCTTATTTTCAAAATTATGATTGTGCCAAACTTGTGTATATCGAAAACGGTTCCATGCATTCAGTTTCTATATTCAGCCATATTTCTGCAAAACGACATGTGCACGGAGCTTAGAAGAGTTTACAATTGACACACTTATTTATCACACGTGAATATGATTAGAATATGCATGAAAGTTTGACACAAACTGGTCGCGTGAATTAACGTGTTTAGTTGAGCCAACATTAACATTTTAAACTTAAAGTTTTATAAAGTTCAGCGTAAATAAAAAACGCTAAAATGTGTATTTTGCTTGCATACATGCATACACACCAGCATACATACATGCATACGTACATGCACACATTAATACAAACATACATAAATATAGACAGACAGACAGACGGACCTACAGACATATATACAAACTTACTTACATACATACATACATACATACATACATACATGCATACATACATACATACATACATACATACATACATACATACATACATACATCACATACATACATACATACATACATACATACATACGTACGTACATACATACATACATACATACATACATACATACATACATACATACATACATACATACATACATACATACATACATACATACATACATACATACATACATACATTCATACATACATACATACATACATGCATACACATATACATACCTAAATACGTACATGCATTAATACTAAAATATGTACATACATACATTACCAGGTATCCGAGTATCCGCATGGCGTTTTCCTGAAAAAAGCTGCATTACTAAAGCCGAATTGTTCAAGCATTTTCATGTAGTGCTAGACTCTCACCGATTTTCCTCCATTCTACTCTATCTTATGAGCAAGGTTGTACTGCGGTGTGATCATGCGACCAGTATTGGGAATAGTATTATCCAGCTAAAATATTCCACATCTAAATTCTATGAAGTTACAGCCAAGCACCAGAGTTGCATCATTAACTTGGTGAGCTGTACGTGTAAGTGCCCTTTTCAGAGATCGCCCTAGCCAATGCAATCGGCGTGAATTAACTAGATCCCATCGTAATTAAAAATAAAAGAGCGGTTGTATGGAAATTGGCGGCTCATAAGTATTGCTTATCATTACTGCATTCTGACGTCCAGCTGACTGTAAGCTAAACCACATCTGGCACGTTCATGGATCAACAAAGTTATCAGGCACTAGAAGCTATAGTCGGTCATCTCTTATTTCTCGGTTTCATCAAAGAGTACTTAACTTGATTTGAAGGCTGTGAACTTAGAGTTTAGTAGGACAGACTGTCGATTTCAGAGTGGTTTTTATAACCTGCAAAATTCAGCATCAGCTATGTTCACACGTTTGAAAATATTAATAGAAGTCGTGCCAACCAGTCTCAACTTGAATATCAAATATACGAATTCGTTGACGACAGACGAAGGTCGCCGTTCTACAAGATCTTTTACTTTGAATCAGAATTTTTCGTAATGGCCATGTTACAGCTATTTGTTTTTAAATCGTTTTGAATGGTTAATTTATGTGCACAGTTAATGCCTGGCTGAGCTCGTCTTCCTATTCTACTAGAAGAAAAACGTCAGCATTCTGAAAGACATCAATATGACTACCGCCACCATCATCACCATTGATTTCAATTACGATGTGTGTTAACGAGACCTGCGCAAAATCAGCAGCGATTGCATAATTGTAAAAGCTAGTGACAGTGTCACGTCTTTATAGAATAGAATAGAATAGAATATCTTTATTTGGATTCAAACCACACATGTTCCATCAAATAATAAAATTAGAAAATGTACAATATAAAAAGATATCACATCACATATATATGTGCAATTAGATGTACTGTACAATTTATCAGCATCAGAAAGTTCAGCTGTAAAGAGTGATAGATTCTTCATCAAAATTAGAAAAATTTAAGATATAATTCGAGTATAACAGTTTGTAAGAAAAAAGGTAACCATGACTAATTATTGATTGTATGCATTGTTGATTAACAAGATGATATAATGCATAACCTTTCAGTTTTAATAATACACAATTTGAAGATAGATTCTCGAGAAATTATGTTGCTGAAACACAATTAATCCTGTCTTTTATTTAACCATGAGAATGTATTATCATAATCAAAATTAAAAATATCAGCAGGATTGAACACTTTTTCTAGTTCGGTAGATAAAAATTTAAAAGACATTTTAGTTGGAGGCGTTTCTCTAAGCCCCTTTAGCAATTGATTGTAAATTTTGTAAATTTTTAAAAAAGAGAGTAGCTTGCTCGCAACATTCCCACCATTGGTGGTTTGACTTGAATAAAATAGAATAGGAAATCTTTATTTGGATTCAAACCTTACATGTTCCATCAAATAAAAATAGAAAATGTACAATATAAAAACACATCACATCACATAGGTATGTGCAATTAGTTGTACTGTACAATTTATCAGCATCAGAAAGATCGGTTATAAAGGGAGATAGATTCATCATCAAAAATAGAAAAATTTAATGTATTATTCGAGTGTAACATTATGCAAAAAAGGGAACCATGACTAATAATTGATTGTATGTATTGTTGTTTAACATACTATGTAATGCACAACGTTTCAGTATTAATAGTACAAAACTTGAAGATAGAATCTCGAGAAGTTATGCTGCTGAAAAACAATTAATCCTGTCTTTTATTTAACCACGAGAAAGTATTATCATAATCAAAATTAAAAATATCAGCAGGATTGAACACTTTTTCTAGTTCGGTAGATAAAAATTTAAGAGACATTTTAGATGGAGGCGTTTCTCTAAGCCATTTTGGCAATTGATTGTAAATTTTGAAAATTTTTGAAAAAGAGAATAGCTTGCTCGCAACATTCCCTACCAATGGTGGAGATATTGCAAATTGACCAGATCTAGTTCCAACTTCATGACTCTTTCTTATTGGATTCATATAGGCACCAGTCCACTGGTTCAAATGGAAAACTTTTATGCAATAGCACATCCTCCGAAACCATAAAGGATGCAGTGATACAAACTGTAATCTAGTGGCATATATAGTGCAGGAGATAGGACTTATTTGTTTCACAACTTTTCTTTGTACAGCTTCTATCTTATTAGACAAACCCTTTGTTAAAGGATTCCAAGTAGCAGCAGCATATTCTAATATCGGTCTAATCCATATTATAAACATTTTATATTTTATTTCACTCGATAAAATATTTCTATTTATTAGTGCCCATCTGTTCTTGGCACTGCCTACTATCCTTTCAATATGTCTCTCAGCAGAAGCCGTACAATGAATAGTTATACCTAAATCCTTAATTTCTTGCATAAGTTTAATCTCAAAAACATCATTAATCTCAGCATCATGAAAATAAACATAATTGAAATCAGTTCTGTTACCTATTTTCAAAGCTCTCGTCTTTTTACTGTTTATTCTCAGCCCTAGTGTTAACAAGTATCTACTTAAATCATACAAATCTAGTGTCACATTATTTTTGGAGAATTCAACATTTTTTGGATCAATTGGGAAGATTATTTTTAAATCATCAGCGAATTTGCAAACTCGACCGTTAAGGATCTTAGTTTCCAAATGTGCAAATACAATTTTAAATAAAATGGGCCCCAAGCTTGATCCCTGTGGAACTCCACTCGTTACTCGTTTCGATTTTGATAGATTGATGTAGCCAATAACAAGAGATTTAAAAGTACCCATGCTGATTTAAACACATTTTGACGGTTTATCATATAAAACTTCACCGAGTCCAAATATTTTTGCCGTCCCGCCATCATTGGTCAAATTTCGCCAAAACGTCTTGCACAACACAAAATGAGACGCGGTTGAGTGGTGAGGGGACACCACTTGTACCAAATTCCCAAGAAACTCCATGAAATGTCACAAATACCGTTCATGCTACGGCGTCCCCGGCAAGCGACGCGCTCTGTATCAGCGCGAAAAAACCTATTTATTTCGGGTGTTGGAATGTTCGATGTTCCGAAATGGCTGCCAACCGCCTGGCATGGAGAGGTATAATCCGGGATTTCTATGGAGCCGGCTTATCCTCCAAAAGGAGTCAGCCGCAGTAAAGTTTAAAAAAAAGTAAAAGAACAAAAACGCAGGGATTTTGGGTCGCTGATACCGATGGAGCAACTTAGACGTACGGTGGCAAGCATTAATTTGATCCACACTTTCGATTTATCCTCGTAACCCTCTCTGATTTGGTGGAGTTTGTTTCTCTTGCTCTTCACAAATCCTCCTGAGTATTACGGCAGTGACCATCTCCGGTGCAATAAAGACCAAGCTGATAACGCATTAGTTGTCCGGAATTCTAGTGTCGTATTTGTTATGAAAGTGTCCCACACCGTCGCTATGACATCTGTTTTTGATAAATTCGGATTATGACGTAAATAAATATGTGGAGATCAATTTAATCTGCAGTTTCAATAAACGTTATTAAATGCAGCAGAGAAGCAATTGATTCCAGAGTCTCCACCGTCCATAAAGAGATTTCAAATATCTGCTACTTCATCAAAATTAAGTGATTTAATGTCATCTCTTATCAAAGTCAACTAATAATTTTGCAAACCCTGCTTTTTTAATATATGGCGGATTGCTGAGAGTTTTAGTGTGTCTAAAGGGCTGCATTTCAGAAAATTTGAGCGCCTGTACACTGTTTGCAGAATAAACATTGGTAATAATTCGGACTTTACGTATAATTTTAATGTGTACATACGCTTTGACGCTGCTTTAATTTCATTAGCAAAATTAAGCCATTGTTGGTCTTCATCCGCCACTTAGATGGCATCAATCTTCCTGCAAAGCTTACGATCCAGGATGCGATCTCATACTAGTATCGTAGCAGATTCCGCGTGATAAAGAGCTTCGGTGTTTGTAGAGTTAGCATACACGTTCTGAAGTATTCTCATTAATTTATAAATCTAGGCTCGCTTAAATCTTTCGTTCATGGCGCTCCAGATGCTATTTGGTACGCCATCGGCTGTAGTTAGATGTAGGCCAAACAAAACATGCATTTATGAAGGCTGTTTGTTCATCGGTGCTATTTTCAGTGCAAATAACTTTGGACAGAATAGGGTTGGCCACAAGAAGCGGAATTTCTGACACCCGCTAGACTTTATTCAAATTTATTTATTTAACCTGTAGAGCACCAGGAGTACTCTAATGTGTCCCAGACAGTTGAAAACACCCGGCAAGTTACCAGAATTTGATCAACCTGTGTAAGGTAACATATTGTCGTCTTATCTGCTTGGGTTACATCACTATGCCTTGTAGCAAGATGCCGAATTTCGTCAGATAATCTCAAACCAGGTTAAAGTTAAGTGCAAAATTGGAAAGCCTGATGCCGTTATCACAACTAATGTCAGACAAGGCTGATCTTCCCACAGCTCGGATTACAGCATGGACTTGTCCTAGCTCGCGCTTGAGTTATTAGCAATCATAGTGATCTTAAAACACCGCTCAAGACAAAAGACAGAATTTAATTTTACTTCAGAGAACTCATTCTTTTATAATTAAAAAAATAGTTGAGAGTTTGTGCCTACACGCTTACGCCCCTGAGAAACAGGCTGTCTATGCGGAACCTAGTAAAGGCCAAACAATAGTTTATAATTTTTCAGTCGTACAAGGTATTCACTGCCAAATAGATAGTAAGAAGGCAAAACCATATCTTGCTAGTATGTGTGAAGAACCATCTTTTATTTTTAACTAAACCCGACTGTGATAATATAAAAAAATGAAACTAGCAACTATGGCCTCCAATGGTCAAACATTGCGCATATCGCGTTTACACAGATTACAATCTTTAAATACTGTCTTTCCTACGAAGTGATAGCCATCACATTCCAAGAGCCAACGGATAAGATATATTTGGGCTAATGCGGCGCACACGGACTAGTAAAGACTTCTGAGTGACCACCATTCGTATTTTTGCATGTTCTGTTCTAGTCAATACGAAGTAGCGTCACTAATGGCATTCATACTGTTTAATTCATGATCTTGTGAATATGAGCACAGCATTATATGATTTTTCTTGTATGAGAAGAAAGACCAATCAGATATTCACCAATCTGTAATTGAAGCTTTTAGGTTATCATAGTCTTTATTTACTGTCAGACGTGTGCAAAAGGTTGCTTTAATGACACTATTGAAAGCGTCTCTAACAGCCTCTTTCAACGAAACTCTGTGTCCTTGTCTGCACGTTTCGTAAGTAATTACACTAACATGAGAAATGCGATTGCTAACACCTCTAAATTCAGTTAGCTTTTGCTGGTAGACAAATTAGATACAGGATGACTCTGAATAAAAATCATCCATTTAGACAAAAGATGAGCAAATTAGTGTTCTCTTATAGCCTAAAAACGATTTTGAGTAACACGTCAATCAATTTTTCCACAATGAATCGGTCGGTACACATAATAAAAGAGTTCCTCAATCTGTTCAGTGTTTCAGGGTGGATAAGTGAAAAAACTAGTCGAAAAACCTAAACTAAGAGCCATCGGTGTGAAGGGCTCTTTACGCTATTCTGTGGAAGGACCAATATTTTTTGCAGACGCTTTAAATTAAATATGTTTCCCAATAGGGAATATATTATTTACGTGGCCCTAATTCAATCCAACAAGGTGCTTGCATCCACTGTATTCAATTTTACTCTAAATAATTCGGTTTCCGTTTTCGAAAACATTTTTCAACGGAATGCATATTCTACAAACAATTTTTCATTCATTAAGTCAAGTGGTAAATTTAGTTCAAACTGTTTAATTTACATTTATTGGTAGATTTTAGAATAATGTATATGTGTGTCGACATGTTTACACTCATCGAAATTAAAATACAGTGATCTAATATCACCTGCTGACGATTCACAGTAACTTGTCCGCTTCAATACCCGGATGCCAGTCGTATATACTTCATTTAGTAAATTAAGTGTACAAAATGGGTCTGAAGTGTGCAAAGACGATTTGATATATATATATCACTAGTTTCTGTTTGTGGCGGAGAACTAATATATATGCAATTGTGTATCAGATGTTGCGCACCTATTAACAAATTAATTTAAATATGACCAGAAGGATAAACCAAAGAAATATTATACTTTTTGTTCATGCTGTCTATGGTTTATCTTTCTGATTATATTTTAACTAATTTGTTATTGGATGAACAACACCTAATTCACAATTGCATTTATCCCTTTAGTTTAGTACACCAGTCATTGCTAATGTTTTGCACCGGAGCACCAAATCAAGAAAGGTTGTTACGCATTAGTGTATCCACTTAACTCGGTGTTTATTCTAATTCCCTGTTGGGCTCGCTGGAGACTCATTGTGCAGCTCTCGAACCAGAATACAATTAATTCTTTGTTTTGCATCAGTTGCCGCTTGTTAAAGTAATATTTTGTCAATAAAAGTAGAAAACAGTTTCTCATAGTTTCTGGTTTGGATTCAAGTCAGAGCTCGCCCAGTCCTTCTCTTCATAATGTTCCATAAATTTTATGTTGCTCTATCAGCTGCAGTTTGATGTAGTGTAGCAGAAGCATGTGTAGATGAAGGCATGTTTTAATTTTGTATCCGCATTTAATGCAGTGTTATTTTTGTTTAATTGGAGTGGCCGTGTAGAGCTGAATTTAAATTGTGCTTCAGCAACGAAAAACAAAATATTCGTTGATTAATCCGTTAGAGCATCCATACTAAGCTGTGTTCTGGATCGAGAATAAGCATCGTCTGCTTTATCGCATGTGACCGATCTTGGTAAAATACTGAGTTACAATCTTTGTTTCATTTTTACGTCGTTTCACGTTATCGTTTTGCCATCTATAGTGCTCGGAAATAGAGTTCTCCATGACGAGATAAAGGCTAATGACAAGATTTGCACGCTTGCTGGCATTGCCTCTGCTGTTTGTAATCAGCGTCAATCGTCTTACAGCTTTGCATTTTGCGCATTTATGTCCAATCTAGGCATTGAAATCCCCAGCAATTACTGGTATTTTCATAAGCCACTCAATACCAAAGGCCAATTTTGTTTGCTTTTTGAAATAATCATCATTTCCACTTCCAGAATGTTTGTGAATTATCGCATATACGTTTACGATGATAAGAATTAAGTTTATAACGCTGAATCTATCACAGATCATAATAGAATTTCCGGCTCTCCAATTAAGTAAGATTTCTGCTTAAACACTGGATAGTAGAATGGCAACAGTATTAACCACTGAATCACTCTCATATTTGGACAGAGGAAAATTTTAAATTTCTCGTGAGCTAAACCCAAATGAGATATTGTCCAATGGGCAAAGCAATTCTGACCTCCCATAAGTAAATAATATAGATATCGCACGTGTTCAGTTTGACAGCCGTATAAGACTGAACTATTTAAGCTTCAAGTCATTTTATATATTAAGAGACAATGGTTAATCTGTCCTTGAACTTAAGCGACACTCGAGATCAACATAAGCAGCTGAAAGTCCACAGTGCGTACTCTGATATGTGTTCTGTTTTACAATGTCTGCATCCGTCTAGTAATGCCAAGGCAAATAAATTCTATAACTCGCCAAAAGAGCAAATGAATTTATAAATCAAAGTATGACTGGAAACAACGTGCCAGAAGATAATACACGATGATTGATGTTAATATCCAATTTCGTTTTGTGCATGAGATTATACTCTCCGTTCATGCTGTCTTTGGTTTATCCTTCTGGTCACAACTGAACTAATTTGTTACTAGGTTCGCAACATCTAATACATACTTGCATATATATTAGCTCTTCGCAACAAACAGTATTTAACTATAATTCTAAGTTACAGATTTTTTTAATAAACGACATTTTGATTGAGTTCTTAGAGATGTATTATTAACTAGTGATTCCTCCGAGTTTGCCAGTGATATTTATAATCGCTCAAATGCAGGCAGAGCTTCTAACTTTCATCAAATTATTTCAATTGACAATTATTACAACTTCTAACCACTGGCCTTTATAACTTATCTACAGAACTTATCGTAATTCTGGTGTTTACATAGTTTGATTTTTCTCTAAATTGCGCATCTTCCAATTTTTTTCTTTTGCATACCTACGAAAGATTCAAATTCGTTTTGCATTATTATTTTCCTTTTTTTCGTATATCGCACACATTTGCATAATCAAAGTAACCAACCAAATAATCAGAACTAAGTATTTTTACGCTTTCGTTTCAGTGTTTGGTGTGCGAAATTGCATAGGATTTCACGATATATTATGAATCTAGAACTCCGCTGTTTTACCTCTGTAAGTAGTTCTTAGGCATAATTATAAGTTTGCTCTGAACCATAAAGCAAATAAACAACAGTACCAAATTAATGCAACTACAGACCAGAATTCAGATTTAATGCGTATCAACTTCTTCAAACTTTATTCACAGATTCAGGAGCTAGACTGTGGTCATTCTCAACTGGTGTTAGAAAACCTTCAATTTCTGTAGCAACAAACGTTCTGCATTTATATAAACTCTGCAATTTGCTTACTTTACAAACGTTTTAGGTAGCAAAGTAAATGTCTTTTCGCTATGTTCCGTGATCGAAAATTATTTATTTTTTGCGTCTCCAGAGAGAGTGCGAACCTTTGAAAGTGATGGCTTATCATTGAAATTTAACAGCTATTTTAGGCAAGATAAGTACAGTTTATATATTGGCCCATTAACTGAGCTACATGACAAAGTCTTTTCGATGAATGTTGTTTTTAAAATGAACAAATATTTCTCAATCTATATTATTTTTTAAATGTTGTTATTACTACTACTATTACGACGGCGACCACCACCACTATTAATACTACTACTCTTGTTATTATTACTAATACTACTAATAATTCTGCAGCTGCTACTCTTGATACTATTACTAATACTACCACTATGTTTTTACACCTTATACAAAAAAGATTAATTTTAATTCTTTTATTAGCTCAATAGGTAGTAAAACAATAAATAAGTCAAATTTCTTCCTTACAAATTTTTCGTTTTCATCTTGTTTACAGGGTCAAAGCTTTCAGAAACTATTGGGCGTCGGAATAAGAGCAGCATTGGCCGCGGGTTGCAAATACATAATGGTGATTAATCCTCGGGTATACGGCCTCCAGCCGGAACATATCAATACAACACTTGATCTCTTGATGAATGGATCTAGCAGCCAAACGCCATCATCATCAAATTTAATCGCTCGGAACACATCTTTCAATGTGAAGCCGTTTAAGGTACGTGCAACTAGGGAAGCATTTTCTGCAAGCGGTCATGCAAATAAAGAAGATGCAGAATTACCTAACAAACCACTCGATGAAGACAAAATAATAAACTTTTATTTTCCTTGTTACATCTATAGTGGTGAAGAATTTCGCGGAGAGCAAAGTATTACCGTTTCAATAAAATCTTTAAAATAAATACTGATCGTCATCTTTTCTGTATTAGGTAGAGTGCAGACATAGCCATATAGAATTACCCAATTAAGGTATGGATGTTGCAAACTAATGCTAAGTTGCTTACTTTTGAAAGATACCAGATATAATGTTTTCAAAAACTTACTATCCAACATAATATCTACCACAGGCGTTTCTATTTCTTTCTGCTTCTTAATGTATTGCGCTATTCTTACTTAACCAATATGACAAGTTGGATTAAAATTACATTGCTTTTTGATTATTTCGCTATTCGAACAATATGTTGATCTAATACTCGATTGATTGGAATCAATTTGTAGAAGAAATAAAATCCACCTGAAAACAGATACTCAACACAAATGAGTCTTCTTACGGTTTGATCCTCGATGGTCAGTTTGACATCGTACTCTGATGATGACCATGGAAGGTCAAAACGCGTCGGTACGTGTGATTGGCGGTAGTTTTGCTATGTTGTTCGAAGACTGGTTAAATACAATGGGATTGATGTTTACTTCAAGCTCGCAAACTTGATTTAAATAATTATTACCGTCACCCGCGTAATCATTGATTGTTTGTTTGTGTTTCCTATACAAATGTTACGAAAGCTGAAAAAAGTTAATGTTCTTGACGGCATAGAAACTGTGCAGCCGACATTTCCAGTCAAGTGCAATTTATACAAGACTACTAGAGGTGAGAACCGAATATGTAGTTTTGCTTTTCATATATACGCATTGCAGTTTGATCCTGTCTAGTCTGTTTTTCATCGTACTCTGATGATGATCATGGAAGGTCGAAACGCGTCAGTTGGTGGTACTGACAGTAGTTTTGCTTTATTGTTCGACGACTGGTTAAATACAATGGTATTGGTGTTTATTTTGAGCTGAACTTTTGCATCTTTTGCCATATATATATGTAGGTAATACATTTAAACAATCATTGATTGCGCGATTGATGGTAACATTTGTTTAAATCACGTTTGGAGCTTGAAGTAAACATCAATCACATTTTATTTAACCAGTCGTCGAAAAAATAGCAAAACTATCGTCAGTCACATGTACAGACGCGTTTAGACCTTCCATTATCATGATCAGAATACAACACCAACTTGTCTAATGAGAATCAAACCTCAGGCATATCTGAAAAAAGTAAAATTAGATATGCGGTTTTCATCTCTAATAGTTTTGCATACATTGAACTTGCATGATAAAGTCAGGTGTACAATTTCTATGTAGTCACGAACGTGTTTTATGCAGCTTTCGCGAGTAAAAGCAAAACGCGTGTATACATAACATAGAATTTTTTTTCATGCCCATATTGGTACATCCTTGTGGTCATATTTAAAATAATGCGTTGCTAGGTATGCAATAACCAATACATAATTACTAAAGGGCATCGTGTAGGTTTTAAATATGTTTTTATCTTAATTTGGTTTTTACCGATTACGGTGCACTTGGTCATTGGCTGTCACTAGGCGATGAAAGGGAAATAATTATATCGGTCCATTGAAGAAATTGTGGACTACGATGTCGCATTTACCCATCGATCAGGCATCGGAAAATGCTGCAGAATCATTGAAACATTGTAGTCATAATTATATTGGCTGTGGATAACAAAACATATACGTAACTACTGTCAAAATGAATACTTGCCGACCTTGTAAACCGCAAGAAATTAAAAAATGTCACTCTTATTGCTTTTAATGCAACTGCAAGTAAACAATTTTTGTCTATTGACTTGGTGAGTCTGCTGTCTGTGGCCTCTGGCAGAGCGGTTTATGTGCTCTGCATGGTCCATGAATCTACCCGATGGTTTGGGATTGTATCACACAGAAACTTAAATGGTGCTTTGGAGAACAGTGGCTGAGTGGATTTGGTGCTTACAAGTTATCGTTACTGAAATTTTTTAAAAACATTTGGCCAAAATGGTTATGCTGATGAATGAGCAATCAGATTAAATTCCTGTAGTGTTCTTTTAAAATGCGAGCTTTAATAAATTCATTGAACACTTCCTCTGAGCAAAAATAAAATCTGATAAAATTTCTTTTTGGTTTTTCACATAGGAAGGGTACAATGAATCTTGTAGTGTTATTAAATAGCACAGATTTTTAGATAATTTATCACAAAATTATTTTACTTGCTGTGTACTTTATTTTTTATTATATTTGTGATGAAATCGAATATATATTCTTATCAAGCAATATCAGATGTAAGATTCAACTAATGCTTAACTTATCAACGATTTTGTAAGTATCTGTTATATATTTTTTAAATATTATTTTTATTTATGGTAATCTCATGCAGGTTGACGTTGTTATGGGTCTAACGCAATCAAGTTCTCTTGATATGCGTAACCCTCAAAGTAAACGTGGATCACTAAAGACTGATTATTCGAATTTTGATCAAATAGAAGGTGAAGAGAACAGCTTTTTATGTAAGCAGTCGTCTGTTTCAAACTCATTTTTTGTACATGAGCTCAAGCCATGCTACGTTGACACCGATACAAACCGGGTTTCATACGATTTTTCTGATAAAAATACACCTCCTGAACATTTAATTAACCAGACGTCATATAAGGAGCCAAGTAGTGTGCAAATGTCACCAATTTCACCTTTTCAGGAATCAACGTCTTTTAGTATTAGCAAATTAACAAAACCAGACAGTATCCGATCATGTTCTGATGGAAATGGCTCTTCTGTTGCCACAAGTTTGAGTAATAGTTGTGGTTCCAATTATGTAAAGAACAACAGTAGCAGTAGTAGTAATAGCCTTGTCTTATCTGGCGTTGGCCTTCTTGGTTTGCGTCGTTCAAAGGCACTTTTGTCTCGCCTGGACAATTTGCTTTCCGGTATTGAGTGGTGCACACCTAGCACAGCAAATAGACTGTGGGGCAATCTATGTCAGGATCACCGTGCTGATACTCCGAACATTGGATGGTCTCTCTCAATGGGAAAGTCCAAAAGTGACTCTGATCTGGATGTAAACTCGCGTTGGACAGGTTCTAATTGTAAAGGTACAAATAAAACGTTTATTTTCTGTATAATCAGTGTTTTTTTAACAAAGTCGTGTCATCTTTGATAAGTTTTTATTGCAAAGTTTTCAATCGGACACTGTTTATAATCTGGCAGTCAAATGTTTGTTCAAAATATCTTATACCTGCCTTATATTATGCTTATTAAGATTGATAGACGTTCATAATATTCTTTAATTTTCAGTATTCACTACTTCTACTTCTTTTTCTAAACTAGGAGTCGATAATTTAGAACTAGAGGCGCAGGAAATTGCATTAATAGTATTTTACTAATAGATAAACGTAAGATAGTATTTTTCAGTTTTCATATTCTTGTAATTGATTAAGGTTCCATTACCATCTAAGTCTTGCTGTACCAATCTTTAAATGTTTACGAAACAAACAAATATCTTTCAATAAACAGCTTGACTAGCTAGCTATGGAGGTTTTGCTTTATTCTCATTTTTTTATTCTCTATATATATATATATATATATATATATATATATATTTATATATATATATATTGAACAAATTTCAGTTTATTTGATTTATGGATAAATTGGTTTTTTTGCCAAATTAATAAATAGTTATTTATGTTATTATGAATTATTATCTTTACTACTATTTATATTATCATTAATGTCATTATTAATAGTAATATTAATTTACTGTACCAACATAAAATGCCATATTCTAAAAAACCTAGTGTTAAGTTTAGGATCTTCAAATCATTACCTACATCAAATGAGCCGTGCATCTCATGCATTTTCAATATTTCTACGAGGCCTTGTTTTTCATATACACTGAACACACTGCAACCTTACGGAGGAATATTAAATTAAAAGATTATTTCAGAATTTGATCATACATATTGATGTTATAGACCAATCATTTCATGGCTATTTCCACAGACGGGTGTAGCTTTGTTGAAAAAATCGTTTGCAGTTTTTTTATTTCTTTTTCATCCATTTATTATTCATCTGCTTGGAATCGGTACAAAAGGCAAACGATTTTCATTTGTCGTAAATAATATGTCTGTTATTATATTCTGAAGCATTTTTCTTTCACGTTTATTTATAAAATAGCGCAATATTTATATATTTTAAATATTTAATATATTTATATTATACATCATATATTATAATATATTATTTATATGTTATATTTTGGTGGTATAAATTAACCCTTGCGTAAGACAGCAAATGCAATCAATCTAATAGACAGGTTTTAGACAAATCTTTTACTCAACAGTAGTAGCTAGAATCTCCGTGGTTGGGATTCGAACCCAGAAGAATTTGAATCATAGTACTGTAACTCATTCCCTACACGGGTTGGGAGGTGCTGGAGATTAGTTACATAGTACTAGGGCTAGTTGTCTAACGAAAGCCAAATAGTTAGTCAGTGTGTGGTCATGCTTTGGTGATGAAAGTCGAAAACCGTATTGCATCTGAATGTGTGATTAACGTTAGATTTGCTGTTGTCTGGGTGGTTAAAGGAATTGGATTTGTGTTTATCTCAAGTCTGCAAATTTTATTCAAATATTTTTTATCACACATGCGCGTAATCAATGTCTGCGCGAGCTGAAATAAATTTTAATTTATCGAATAATTAGATTTTTTGACAAACTTTTCATAACATTTTGTGCGAGGCAAATTTATTATAATTTATTTCGTTATATTTTTTTAATTCTTGGAATATATCGGCATGCATTCTTGCTCATCTATTTCTGCCCCTTTGTCATAACTCCAAGTCAACAGAACAAATATAGTGTCTTAAATACATCACGACTGGATTCAAACCTAAGCCTGGAAACCCTATTGCATTACAAGCCTATAGTTTTAACCACTTGGCGATCGTAAGTGATGACAACAATGAAAAACAAAGAAGAGCGAAATTCGCGCCTAAATATTTTTAAAGTGAGAGAAGTCTATTAAATGGATATTACTAATCTCATTAAGCACAGAAGTTATTAAATGATTCATGCCAACTTCCATATTTTACATGGTTTTGACGAAGAAAGCCAAAACTTCATGCCAAAATGAACCCAAAAGTATAATTTTCGACGACATGGATTATAAAAATCATGTATATAGCCACACAGTCAGGGTTTGAGGCATAGATTATTATTTTATTTATTTTAAATCACATTCAGCGATTTAATCGTGTTTTTCTACAGAAACTGAAATAAATTTCACTTCATGCCTTTTACTTATATTTTGGCCATAAATATTAAAATTGGCATAGTTTTAATTATTAATCAAAGATTTTAAAATTGTATTTAGATTTTTCTATGTAGCGATTTCTTTCCGTTTATATACAAATTTGGTATACTTATTTAAATTTGATTAGATAACTATACAGATATAGATTATACGTCAGTGCTGCACAAATTAATTAAGCAGTAAGATCAGCTACAATTTCATCAAAAAATCCATTCCCTGATTTCAAATTAAGTAATAAATAATAGCTTTTATATCTAAGCAAATTGCTTTTTTACATGAATTTATTTACAAATTAATTGAAGTATCGATAAATGAAATTATCTGTCTAATTTAAATAGCTGGCCACAGCAATAGTGTTGTCTTATGATACAGAAGGTACTACATACCAGACGTGCTATACAGTGATATAAAAGGGAATGTATCATCATTCCTAGACTTATAGGTACTAAGACCTAATGGCTCATACCTCCAAATACACGCATTGCCGTTTATTTATTAGCTAGTTACTGTTATACGTGTTTGTTGATTTTGCTTACAGTTAATCAATATTATTTATGAAAATACAATGAATAATTGAGATTAAGTTAACTTTGAATGAATAGCCCATTTGGTTATGTTTTAAATTAACAAAACAGGTGAACTTATCATTAAATTAGAGCTTTATTGCGTTACCATTATGTATGTACATAATAAATAAGGTAACTTACCAGATGAAAAATTGAAACATTAGAAGCATGAGAAGCTCATGCAATTTCCTTTTACGAATGGAATCATTTTATTTAAATCAAGTTTGCGAGCTTGAAGTAAACACCAATCCCATTGTATTTAACCAGTCGTCGAACAACATAACAAAACTACCGCCAGTCGCAACGCACTGTCGCGTTTCGACCTTCCTTGATCATCATCAGAGTACGACGGCAAACTGACTAGCGAGGATCAAACCGCATTGAATATACATGGAAATCAAGTTTAGATATGCGGCTCTTACCTCTAGCAGTCTTGCATACATCTAAATTTGATTTCCATTTATATTCAATGCGGTTTGATCCTCGCTAGTCAGTTTGCCGTCGTACTCTGATGATGATCAAGAAAGGTCGAAACGCGTCAGTGCGTTGCAACTGGCGGTAGTTTTGTTATGTTGTTCGACGACTGGTTAAATACACTGGGATTGGTGTTTACTTCAAGCTCGCAAACTTGATTTAAATAATTTTTACCACCATCCGCGCAATCAATTATTGTGTAATGAATGGAATCGTCTGTTCCTTGGAGAAAACATGACACGGATTAAGTTTAGGAAAGGCCCACATAAACTCTATGTAAGTATGGGTGTATAACTAGATTAGATCTAGCTCTTTACTTACCACACTCTGACTGGTAAAAATTTAAATGCACAACTTTATGTAATCGCAAAAGGAATATAAGATTTATAGATAATTGGATGACTGAAAATCTAGAGTGAAAATAGCGAGCAGATTTGCATTGGAAAAATCTTTAGTTCGAATACTGAATGAAGATTTGACCATCGCTAGTAAGCTGTCGTTATGTGAAATTTTTTTAGGACCAAGTCACTTAATATATAAGAAAGCAAATAAATCAACTAATATTAATCATCTTTTGCATATATACGTATATACTACAATATTATATATATATATATATATTATCAGTATAAAATAAGTACCACATACGGAGGCAAATACCATTTATCAATTTTACCGGTTTCATGCTTATTTGGCGGAAATTCTAGCCGCTACTTGTAAGATTTAAAAAAATGAACGGCACAAGTTTATATATATATATATATATATATATATTTATATATATTTATATACATGTATACTTTTTGGAAACGACCCTTAATAAAATTCTTAATTTTTTTACTTTCGAATGCAGCTCAAACCAAATTTTATCAGATAGTAGTTCCTTTCTCGTATTCTTCTCAATTATCCTGATATGAACATCTCTTTATATATAAATTGAAAGATTATAAAAAATAGAAAATTGTAAACATTGAGAGCGTGTGAAATAAGGGAACAACCAATTTATTGCCTGCATCACCTACAGTTCAAGCACAATGCCCGAACTTGCTTCTGTTTGCATAAATCCTGTTGCAAGTTCTTTGTGGATAAACAAACTACAGCCGGATATATGCAAGCAGAAAAAAACATATTCAGGCAGTGAGCTTAAACTGGAGGTGATGCACACCATTGATTGTTTGGTCTATTATTTGTCCGGTTTTGTCCTTATTATTCATATAACTGTAATCATTAAGGGCGAAATCGGTTAATAGATGATGACTTTTGCTTTCCATCTTATACTAAATTCAGTCTACAACAACAATGTATTAATATTAACATTTATATTGATAGATCAATTGTACTGTTACGCATCTTGTAGTATTTGGTTCCAACTTTAATCTTTCTAAAATTTCGCTTCATTTACTTTTTCATACTCATGGCTTTGGATGAAATTCATTCTTATTTTCTCCTCTTTTATTACCTAACTTTCATCTCTTATTTGGTTTGCTTTGCTATTTGTAATTTTTTTGCCATGACAGATTTAGCTGCGCTTTCAGTACGTCATTTCAACTTCATTGCTTAACTCCAAAGTTAATTTATTTATAAATTATTTTTCAGCTTGCTCTCCGCCTTTAGCTTTTCTCTTAGTCAGTTAGTAATTCTCGCCTCTTGTTATATTGAATTGCTCTTTCCAGATGTCAGCTTGTCGCATTAAGAACTTTATAATTATAAATTAGGTTTTTTAGCTGAATCTAACATTTCGAAATTTTAGTAAAGTCTTCATGTTTAATCGGATTTCCAGCTTATTAGATTATTTTCATTAGATGATTTTGTTCAAACTTGTATACTTAATACGCATTTTTTCGCATATTGACGCTTTCACAAAATTTTGTGGTACGATAAAAATTGATATTTGATCTGAATTTGAATATAAAAATAATGGCTCTAGAATTTTTGTTATACCGTTTTTGTAGTTTAAACTTAGTTTTCTAAAAATTTGAGAAAATTTAATTAATGATCTTTTCTTTTTTTAATTTCTTATTTTTTATAATGAGGTGCTTTAGCTCCCGATTCAAAGAAGGGAAGGTTTGTAAAAAGTCATTCCTGTGCCGAAATCACCATGGCCAAGCAACGAACTTCTCTAAATACTGTCTACCTGCGTGAACGCTTTAGTGAAGTAAGCGAAAGCAAAATGAGTGTTTATTGTGATATTTTTTATATTTAATTCATCTGAGTTGGATATCGAGTGAAAGAGTAGATGATATTACATTAAATTACTGTAGTTCACTGCTCAGTAAGAAAATGAACTTGCAAGAAATTAGCAAATTTTATGGAAATTTATACGTTTGTGAATATGGGGGTATTGGAGCGCCTAATTACATACGCTACTGTGTCACGTTTCCATTAGGTTGAATATTGCATTTGTAAAAGTAAATTAAAATGGCTATTTAAAATAAGATATGCGCTTGACTAATAAATCGCTGTTGTGCACTTAAATTTAGGCGAAGAAAAATCTGATGAAATAATTTGCAGGCGAAATGTTCACGTAAAATGCGTACAGCGATGGATTTTAGTAACATTCATAAAAATCCCGAATGCATCACGTTTGGCTTAAAAGTTTTAACGATGTAATAGCCAACTTTCAGACGGTATAATCGACAAATTGAAGACCTGCAGTGAAACTAAACACAATTGGATTGATGTTTACTTGAAGCTCGCAAACTTTATTTAGAGAATTGTTACCACCACCCGCACAATCAATGATTGTTTAAATTAATAATTTATTCAGAATAGAAAACGGAGTAAGGTCAGGTTATTTTCTAGGGCCAATATTACTTAACGCATGCTTCTCTAATATTACGCCTAAAAAATCACAAAATTAAACGGGTTAATAGTTAATAACTATTCATCTGTATGTGGCATGCTTAATATTTGTAGATTCAGCATCTTTTTTTGAAATTGCATACGTCAACGTCTAAATCTTTTACTTTGTTAATGATTCTAAAATCGTGTGTCGTTTTTAAATGAAAGTGCTAGGAATTTTACGGCGACAAAAGTCGCCGAAATATCTTCTAGAAATAAGCCAACTGGAGTCCGTCACTACTTAAGCAACACTAAGTGTTGCTGCATAGATAAGCCGAACTCGAGGCTTAACATGAAATGAGATTATGGTTGTATCCCATAAGATTCAACAAGACGCATGCTGGCATTATTGGGTAGACTAACTGGTGGCCGTCGATCGTTAGGTTAGGGGCCAATTAACACACATAGACAGTAAAAGATAATTTCTGGTAAATTTCCTACATTATTAAATCAACTTCATTTTGGCTTTAGAGTGAAGTAATTGTTTTTGTTAATTAAAACCATGTTAGAATATAAATCACGCATCAGTTCGATTACATTTTTCGTCATGCCTAGCTTGGCATGTTTTTCTGGTATAATATAAACAAATTTGTTATTAGTTGCGCCATGCTATAAAAAGGAAGTTTCTTTTTGTCCCTCTGTATAAACTTGCATGATATTTACAATTTACTTGGTTGGCTATTGAGCAAAAATTATGTTAATTTAATTTTTATGTGTTTATTTAAAACTTAATGTGTTTGAGCTTAATAAAACTAAATAGAATATAAACACGCAAATCTTTGCAAGCTGTAGGTATTTGTTTACATATGTACAACTTTTTATGATTGAAGATGTTGAGGTATGACTTCTTCACAATTAATTAAATTTATTTCATTTACAGAAAAATCAACGTGTAACTGAATTTGCTAGACACGCGTTTATAATATTTTATCAATAGCTTTTCGATTCTAAATCACTCTCACTGTTAAAAAGTCTCTACTGATTATCTTCCAGAGAAATTCCATCCTCCCTGTGTATAAAACGTAAGTTGGTTATACTATTTGAAGCATATCAACATATATTTTTCAATTTGTTTCCGGCTTTGTAATTACCCTTTGCACAGGTGATGAATGTGGACGATTTATTGCATAGCTGTTGGCCAAAACTTGGTGTACCAATACGTCATTTAATGCAGGCCAGCATTAGTCTAATTGTGCCTGTCGGACCAGGCCACCCAGATGACGACCTAGATGTAAATGAAGACTCACGATTAATTGAATTAGACCATTCAAAGGCTCTTCACGATACTCTAGAAATGGCTTTGCAAAATGCAAGTGGTGCACGTCATATTCAGGTCTGTTTCAAATTGCAATTCTTCTTTTCTGGCATACACGTAAGGCCATAACTCAAAATGCATTATTGTCATTCTTTGTAAATATGCCCCATAAGTCAATCCGGTTTTAAGTGGTTTTAAAAGAAAGCATGCTGTCTTGAAATGTATACATACACACATATATACATATATGTATGTATGTAGGATGACCACATTTAGGGACATTTTTATTTCTGTATGTACAGAGCACTATATTTAGTTTATCTGTCATGTTTATTATTCTTCGTAATCCAAGATTAAGAACACTCTTCATTTTTTTTCAGATAGATCATTTTTTCAGAACAGTCATTTTTGGTTTTTTTAATTCTGTACCTTATATAAACTGTAAATAATTTTACCTTGCGTTGGTTAGTTATAGTTGGGCGTGGGCTATCATGTTTAACTGACTTATATTCTTCAAAATATGGTGTGTGTTGGGAACTTTTTTATATGTAATTAATGTGCTTAATAAAACCTTTTTTCAATATATACTTTATTGTGATCACATTAATGAAGAATCTAGTTGACCACAGTGAGAGTCATCCATAAAATGGCGCCTGAACAGGGACTCGAACCCTGGACCGTTAAATGAAAAAGAGTTTTGTACATATAAGAATTAAAATGTCACTAAAAGACGCCGCTAAACATATATAGAAGTACAATAAAAGGAAGTGACTAAATGTGTTGTCATTAGAAACACATCATAGCGTAAAATAACAACTGCAATTACTTCACTAGACATGCTTCATCTTTATTGAGCACTTCATACAAATAGCTTGAATTATAGATTTATCTTGGGAACATTTGCACGTCTAATTGACTACCTTGATTTCATGTTAGCTACAGTGCAAGTAAAGCGTTTGCACTATTACCAACACCTGGTGAGACTGATGCGAAAGACGGCTCTTCATAGGTTTTAAAAAAACCTCGATATTTAAAAATGATAGTCGGTTTCATGAGCTAGATTTAATATTTTAAAATGACCTACACTCCAGTTCTTTTCACATTGCAACTATTAAATAAGCAAAAAGCACTCACACTCAAATAGCAAGGAGATAATGGTCAAGGCGTGAAGATAAATCTGTTAGACACTACTGCACCAAGTATGACATATAATAAAATACAATCTTTATATTTATTTAAAGGAAGGTTTTGATCTTAATGTAAAAACATGAGAATAATAAAAAATGAGCATTGTATAAAGTTGAAAAGCCAATTCATCCAGTAGACCAGTTTCGTCCTTATTGAAAACTCATCACGTACTGTTCAGAATTTGCCGTGGACAGGGCTCGAACCTAAGCACATCTGCTTCGAAGTCTGTTTCTCTAACCAATAAGGATGAAACCCATCTATTGAATGAAATGTCTTTTCTACATTGCACTATTCATAGTCTATACTGGCAAATGTATGCATAAAATGGGGCAAGTGTTTAACTGTTTATGTTAAAGTTGGAGTTCACGCATGAAAAATTTTTTTTTGTGAGTTCTCGGCTTATTCCCTTTATATTTTAAAAATATCAGTTTTTTGGTTATTCTATTTTGTAATATTTGTCAGTTATATTTGTATTTGTGCAAATTTATTTGTCATCATATTCTGCGCCATATTTTTTTATTCTGCAACCTCATCATTTTATTTATTTTGCACTGTTCGAAGGATATTCTTGAACTGTTTCCTTCCCTCATTTTATTAAACCTTTGGATAAACTGAAAGTTGGCACTTGTGATGCATCTTACACTTTGGCAGCTCATGCCACAAGACGCGTTTTTCTCACTTTACCTTCGGAGAAAACCTTTTAGATAAAATTTGGCTCTTCCTATACCTCAGTCAGTTTCTACATTTTATGTCTATTCTATTTGTTGCCTAATGCAATATGACCAACCATATATGAATAGAGGTAACGGGCAGTTGTGGCCTTATATTGCTTGTGAAGTTGTGATACGTTTTTAAGGACATTTCACCAGTTCTTTTAACTTTTCTGAATAAATTTCTTAATTCTGAACATGAGCACAAATGTTGTCCATTATCAAAACCAGAATCACATTCTTACTCTCAATTAGGCTTATTTCACATGACCAGTTATTCTTTGCTATCCATATGCATAGCAAGCATGAGCAGCTTGGTTTGAAATGGCTATTCCTAATGAAAGATCGGTTAGAAACGAATTAATTACTGAGGCTGTCAAAACGGCAAAGCTTCTTTCGGATAATGATAGGGTGAAATTTGAATTAGACGTTGCCTCATTGGTTTTTAACACACAAAGAGGATAAAGTTAAGCCTAATTATGAAATTAAACGTCTCAGAAAAGATTTAGTATCAAATAAGGTTATATGTCTTAAGGCGGATAAAGGAGGAGCTACAGTACTGATGAATCAATCTGATTATAACAATAAAATGATAGAACAGTTAAGTAATGCTGAAGTATACACTAAAATAACAAAAGACCCTACTGATAAGTTACAAGGGCAAGTAAAATTATTAATCAATAAAATGATTGCTAATGAAGAATTGGATTCGACGCATGGTAACACTCTCATTCAAAGAGATACGGTTGCACCCAGAGTTTATAGTTTAGTTAAAGTGCATAAGCCGGGTAATCCTTTAAGAATTATAGTGAATGTACAACACTCCCTAACATGTAAAATTTCAAAGTTTTTGTACCATAGAATAAGAAAATATTCCTATTTCTTAGAACATACCTTGCTTAACTCATATCATTTGGTTAAAATTATTGATAAATATGTACTAGATGAAAAGGATAGATTAGTAAGCTTAAATGTAGTATCTATGAACACAAATATACCAGTACCTGAGGCTCTGGATTGTTTTAGACGTTTCCTAGTTGATCACCCACTAATATTAGAAGGAAGCAAAATGACGTTAGGACACGTCATGGAGATGATGTGTATTTGTATGTCCTCCACTTATTTTAAATTTCATAAGGAATTTTATAAACAAATTAGAGGCGTTCCAATGGGACAACCTTTATCGGTCCCAATAGCCAATATCTTTATGCATTATTTGGAAAATAATCTGTTGGATAAGACTCCATTGAAACCAAAACTGTACCTACGTTTCTTGGATGATATATTACTGATATGGAACCATGGTGACAATAAATTGGTAAATTTCTTAAATTTAGCTAATCGAATGAGTGAACTACAATTTACCTTAGAAAGGGAATCGTCGGGTGAATTACCATTTTTAGATGTCAAATTAATTAGAAATGGTTTGAAATTGGGAAGAGATGTTTATAGGAAGGATACTTATTCAGGAATCCTTCTTAATTTCAAGTCCAATCACCCGTTTCGTATGAAAGTCGGTATCTTAAAGTCATTAACATTAAGAAGTCTCAAGTTAACAGATATAAAGCATAGGAAGTTAGAATTAGACAGACTACGCGATATATTTAAGACTAATGGTTACCCTCCTCATTTAATAGATACAACAATGAGGGACATGGTGAAGAAATTTAATCCTAGTGTGAGATACAAAAAAGCGGATAAGGATAAGGAAGAGCGGAAGGTCATGGTATTACCGGACTCTATATTAAGTAGGAAAGTGAAATCAATAGCTTTAAAATACAATATAAGGACCGTTTTAAAACAGCCCCTTACACTAGGCACTATACTCCCTAACCAAAAAGAAAAGATTGAACCATTAGACACTTCAGGAGTGTATGAGATCCCATGCAATGATTGCAGTCTCAAGTATGTTGGTGAAACCATGCGTCCAATCAAAGTAAGAAGAGGTGAACATAAAACTGCGTGTAAATATGGACATATTGCTAAATCTGACCTTGCTCGTCATGTGGTGGAGACTGGGCATACTATCGACTGGGAGGAATGCAAACGCATAGCAATATGTAGTCGTAATAGGATGACGAGATTGATTAGGGAATCTATAGAAATTAAATCTAGAGATAATATTATGAATGAAACAGCTGTTGAAAAATCTTTAGGTCCGATTTGGAATACTGCACTAGCTAGTGGAAGAAAAAGGCGATTGCATGAATTGGTAACTGAAGCTAGCTCCAGTAAAAGATTAAGAACATCGGATTAAGATTGACTAATTAGTGGGCTTTTATTCAACAAATGAATAAACAATTATTATTAATATAATCTTCAAAATTTCATCTCTAACTATTCATTTGATATTAAAACAAATAGATTTCAAACTTAATTTTCTGTTTTACACCCCACCCTAACCATTGGAAATATTCTAATAATACAATAGTTATAAGTAATAATTTGTCTGACGCGTGCAAAGGGTAAATTAATGTCTATTGACTGCAGTTTCATTTAGATGTACGTACATGTGTATCAAAATAAAATAATTTAACCAAGTTTTTTAGTTATGCATACACATACACATGGACATGCGTGGCGTGCGCCATTAACTGTTATTAACTTCTCTATCTTGAGTACAACCTAGTGGTTTGAATTGTAATTTAACATGTGCATTAGTCGTTCGGACTTCTGGTTTTTATCACTCATGGCATGTTTTTATGACGAGTGTTTCTGAATTATGGGTCTCCCCATCTCAGTTACGTCATTTACATTGAGTGTGTTTTAAAAAAAACGATTAGTTATTGCATGCAATTGATAAATTATTATTTAGCCACTCTGGTCTAAATTAGTTAGATGAAAACAACAGTTATGAAAATGCACA